>BMAO01025064.1:70479-298011 GCA_019973975.1 Trichonephila clavata | reverse complement strand
TGAAAGTTAGCTCCAGAGATGCCTTCAAGGAAGGGAATGACTTCGGGCAGTAGCACTTCAAAGACGTACTTGTTGCTATTGAGATTACCCTCAATTCGTAGCAAATTGGATCGTCCAAGATACGAAACCGCACCCCAAACCATAACTCCGGGTGTTATGACACTATGTCATTCATTATCGCACTCTAGAAGGCAGCTTTCACCGGCGTAGCGTCTAACACGAATGCAGCCATCATAGTCCCAGAAAATGAAGTGTGATTCATCTGAAAAGACAACTTGGTGCCAATCAGCCATCGCAGCGGTCAATGCCGTGAGGGGGATCCTGTACAAAGGTACCCTTGCACGCAATCCATGGCGCAGCAGACGACGACGATTTGACTAAGCCGTCATTAGTATACCTGTAGCTGTAGACCAACGTGCTGCCAACTGCCTTGAGGAAGCTCTACTGTCATTCACCTCCATGCGGAGCAGGTGTTGATCGTAGTGTGCTGACATCACCTTCAATGCCAGTTTTTCGATTTGTTCGGTGCTCGTCGGTCCACTGCTTCTAAACTCGTATAATTCGTATCACTGTGGAACTGTTCCGCTGCACTCGAGCTCCTATTGCGTGGTAGGAAAATCCCCTCCTTCTCAAAGTCCGACAAACTTCCCACTTTCAAACTCCGTAAGTTGTCGTAATTTATCCTTATTTCGTCGTGGAGGCATACTTAGGTCGCAGTAAACGTTCACCACTAACATTAACTATTTTCAACGTCTCGCTACAGCCCTCCATTTATACGCTTTCAGCATCAGTTCAGAGGGCACTGCGCACGCCACGCATGGGCGGTGGCTCTGAAACTTAACTATTTAACATAACATTTTATAATTGATATTTGCTGCAAAGTTCATTTAATTCTGATAATTCCTTCATGGCGCTGCATTTTTTACAAACAGCAGTGAAGAAAAATGCATCTCTCAAAATATCACATAAAACTTCAAAGCCTTTTTCCGTGAGCTACAAGTCCTATTTTAAACCAAAGATCAGAAAAGTCACCTGATAAATGGGATGAACTACGTGTTTAAGGATCACTTCCCCCCAACCAACTAAGGCGGTTTGGGAGAAAAGGCAAGATTATTATTCGAAAAGAAAACAGAAAGGTCATAAGACTTCAGTTGGCGTCAGTTGATTTCAAACGCCTTGAAAACCAAAATGTGATTGTTTAGTGAATTCAGACAGCATTCTGTGAGTTTTCCACTTCTCAGAAAAGAATTGAGCTGATCTGTTATGCTTGGAAACCTTATCCTTGAACTTTTGGACTAGACCAGAAGGGAATGTATTATGTGCTTCGATTTCAATTTTTGGGATGGAAAGATTTACTTTTTGCCATTAATTGTTGTAGAATCCCCGATTCAATATGGATTCAATTTATATGTGTGACAAATAATAATGAAGAGAACCAACACACAATTCTCCACATTATGACCTAATTTCTTCAAAGAATTTTATTCAATGTATTAACCAAAGAAAGATACATTTCTTCATTCTTCATAAATATTGAATGAACCAATTCAGAATTTCATTTTCAAGTAATAATGATGTTAAGAATATTAGTAAGCCATTTGAACACAAGAATATAAAGAAGCTTAGAGATTAAAAACTAATTACGAATTTTAAAAAGAATATAATTAAATTTGAAAAACAAACGGAGAATATATATATATATAACATTAAAATTCCAAAAACATAATTATACTACTTTGCAGCAGCATGGACTATCAGGTCGGAGACCATGGCTGAGGCTACCCTTGACGCTGCATCAGAGAGACAGAAGCATCTTCAATGGTGTGATAAACGACAAATCTGGGAGCACGAATGGTGATACGTCATTTTTTCAGATAGACTAAGTTTTTTTTTTTTAATTTTTTTTTTTTTTTTTTTGCTTACAGAATCAAGATGGTCGCATCCGTGTTTGGTGGCACCGTGTTGAACGCACAATGGCAAAGTGCATTCGTCATCGTCATACTGGCCTTTTACCTGGCGTGATGGTATAGGGTGCTATTGGATACACGTCTCGGTCACCTCTTGCTTGCATTGACGGCATTTTGATAATGCACATAACATTTATGGTGTGCTACGACATGTAGCTGTACCCTTTATTCGAGCCCTGCGAAACTCTGCATTTCAGGAGGATAATGCACGACTGCACGTTGCTGGTATTGTACGGACCTTTTTTGATACGGAAAATGTTCGGCGGTTGCCCTGGCCAGCATATTCACCAGATCACTCACCAATGGAAAACATCTGGTCCATGGTTGCTGAGGGACTGGCTCGTCACTATACGCCAGTCACTACTGCTGATGAGCTGTGGCATCATGTTAAAGCTGCCTAGGTGTCTGTACCTGTACTTGCCATCCAATCTCTGTTTAATTCAATGCCCAGGCGTATAAGTGCTGTTATTACTGCTAGAGGTGGTTGTTCTGGTTACTGATTTCTCAGCATCTATTTACATCCAAATTTCTTGAATATTTATATATAATCTCACTTGTTATTTCTAATATAATATATTTTTCTGATAAATATAATTTTGTTATCTCTATTTCTTCCTGGTGTAGCAATTTTAATGACCCGTAATGTAAATACAAGAACATTTTTAATATAAAAATATTTTAAGAATGATTTCGTCTGTGTGTGTGTGTGTGATCATGTCATCTTTTTCTCTCTCTAAGGAAAAGGTTTTTCTTTTTTAAATCTCAAAAAATTGCTTAAAAGTACATAAAGAAAATATTTGAATCATGTTTAAATATTTCTATATTTTTTTATTCTCATTTGAGTATTGTTCTCAGTAATAAACAATTATTTTTCAAATATATTGTATGAAGAAAATATATTATAATAAAATCCTCTATTTTTTTCAAATTAAATCAAAATATACACAAGTTTAATAATTCAGTCAACAAATCCTTCATTAATTGTAAACTATGTGTTGGAAGTGAATACAAAAACCACCTGAGATTGAACAAAATACCCCTTTATCTTTTTTTTCTTCTTTTTCTTCTTGATATTGCTTTTGCTGGGATGTTTCCAAAGTAGCTAAAAATATTTTCATAGTTATTTTGAATGCTGGAGAGGAGGAAAACGCATATATCAAGAAAGAACTTTCTGAGACAAATATTTTTTTTCTTAAGGCGATATGGTACCATCTTCAAATTTTTTTTTAATTTTTAATATTTGATATTTCGTTTTAATTGTATTTTATAAACGTTAATATTTAATAATAATTCCATACAAAATTTTTTTTAATTTGTTGTAAAATGTTTGTAAAATTTTAATTTTTTAAACTTTTTTAAACATTTTTTAAATTCCTAAAGCTTTTTTAAATATGTCTCTTTTCTTTCAAAATTTTTTTCCAAATACCTTATAATAAACTACATAAAACTGTGCATTGTTTTTTTTTCTGCTGCGGCTCTTTAATTTTTTTAAAAAAATTTTCTAATTAAACTTCCAAAAATTCCCAAAATACATTAGTTTTGATTTTGAAATTTTTTAGAAAGAGTACTAAACATATTAGAGCTAATACATGCACAGTTTTACAAAACATACATTTCAGAATATGTATAAAAAATTTCAAACCCATATTTCAATTATCAAAAAAGCCTTAGGCTTTTGAATAACAATATATGTACAAAAATTCAACATGGAGAAATATGAGTTTGAAGTTTTCATTCCATGAATAGCATGATATAATATTCATCGAATAGTCTGAAACTTTTATGAAATGTTAATTAGGTTATTTAAAACTACTTACCATAAAAAATTGCACAAATGTAGAACAATTAAACAGTATACTGCCATAACGGATATACAGAAAATAACGAATGAAAGATCAATATTTCATAAAACTTTATCTTAAAAAATAAAAAATAAATAAATACACACACTTCAGAGCTAATTCCATGCTCAGAGCTAATGCACAACATGTACAAAAGATGTTTATGCCTTTATTTTTTATTTCCATGATTTTAAAAGCCTTCGCATGTTAAATATTGTACACGAATAAAAGCTAAATCAACTAACAATTTATAGGTAAAATTCATCAAAATCTAAGAACTGTATATGTGCATTTGTTTAAATAAATATCTTAAAATATTTTAATAGTAAAAGTGTTGAATCTCGCCCACATGGGATATATATATATCACCAAAAACAAATATATAAAAATGGGAGAGTTTTTCTATTCTTGCGAATTAGATTTTTAACTACACCTGAGTTATCAAAATGAGATTTATTATTTGTGCTTTGGGAGAATCCGCGTTTTGAAGTTTTAATTTCATTCATAATAATATCATAAAAAGCATGCACAACTTTTAAATCTTGACCAAATCCATTTGGTCTTCCAGTAAATAATTCACAAACTAGAATTTTTGCATGAATTGCACAATTCTTTCTTAAAATGATTTATTACTGCATATATAATGTCAATTTCCTTGATGCGCATTAGAAAAATAATTAACTCATTTTTTATCAGGCTCTTTTCTAGTAGATGATCTGAAATGTAGGCGTAGTAGTTGCTGTTTAGCATCAAACATTGCTCCATTACTTAATGAAAAATGCAGCAAAGCTTTGAAATTTTGCAGGCATATTTATAAAGGTTCGGGGTATCAAATAAGCCAATAAAAATTTTTTCGACAGTTTAATGATTTTTAGGGTACCGTATCGCCTTAAATGGGGTTCTTTAATTCGAATTAGCTTTGGATGTGTTAAGAATGCAACAACTTTCTTTTAAATAAAACAAGAAATCGATTAATTTGAAAATGAATACGTATAAGTTTTTTCCATATAAATAAATAATGTTAATTAAAATGACTTAAGTACGTCCAATCAACAAGTTGAATGATTTCCTATGGGATTTTCAGTAGCAATTCATTTGGAGGGTCTAGTTAATGTGTGCCTCAGAAACAAAAGTTTATCTCAGTTATCAAAAATTAAAAATAAAATTTATTTTGAGGATATTTTTTATTCGAATGAGATAGTTGACTCAAAATATTTGATCTTATTGCTTCAAGGTGATGAATTTGGATAAGGTAACGGTAACGGTTATACATTTACGTGGAACCTTAGAGAAATCTCTATCATCCACTCAATCATAATAAGTAGAAAAAAAATCTCGCATATATTCTGCTCTGGATTTACCCGTCTCTGTAAATCACAAAATCATGAAAATTTAATTAGCTTGGTAAATGTTTAAATATTAGAAATATTAGAGAAAATCAAAATTACCTGTGTAATTAATTAGTTAGTTTTTTTAATCACGATTAAAAATATCATATTGACAGGGACAGGAATTAACCTCAAAGTATGAAAAAGATATACACTAAAATATTTATTCGAATAATTCCATATTACTTATTCGTATTTTTTTAAGAATAATGTACTTTGTCAGACGCTTAACAGTTTATTTAATTATTAATATAGTTTACACATATTAATATAACCTCAGATTTCATACACAACGAGCCCTGAGACTTTGACAATTGAGCGTAGGAATCGCAAGTTTATCCTGGATGAAGTCTAATAATACTTGTCGGTATGTGCGAAGGGGATTTAGAGTCAAGAAAACGAAACCGAGTTTTTGAATTCGAATATTTTGAAATGCTAAATTTAACAACATAAAAAAGACTGGTCGCTATATGACTACTAGAGTTGAACCCCACGTGGTTATATCTTAACAAGATCCAGCTAAAGGACTTAGCTTCTTCTCTGACCCTAAAGTGAGAAAACAAAACAAAAACAAAGATCCCACGGCTTAGACCACTCGGGGGAGGGATCCCTCTTGAATGAAGGAGAAAAAACAGAACTTCACTCCGAGAGTACGGGAAAGACGCCGCCAAGCGCGCTGATTGGTCAACTCAAACAGCGCACGCTTCCCCGACTTCCTGTTACGCATTTCCGTCCCTTTTCACGAAATCACTCCAACAAATATCCAGCAACCGAGGGTAAAGATGTTACTCATCAAAAATAAGAATAATTTGCTGAAGTGTTACATAAGAATATAAAGCAGTCCACAATGAGTGCAGCGCAACAACGCAGGTGGAGGGGTGAGTGGGAAACCAATCCAGTTGATTTAGTTAATGACGTCACATCTCTGACAACCACGCCCGTCTTTCAACCGACTGCCGCATCTCGACGGAACGAGGGGAGAAAAGGGAGGAATTTCTTTAATATCGAAGATTGAAGAGAATATTATTTTTAAGTCCGTTGCTCATTACCTCTTAAATATCTGCGTGCGGTTATTGAAAGGAGATTTTAAATAATCACTTGGAAAAAAGTGAAAAAAGGCGGAGAAGTTTAAAATACTACCAAGTTGTCACACTAAACGCATGCAAAAGCTTGCATGAAAAGGGGGGGGGGTAATAATTAGAGTGAATGAAGTCTTGCAAAAGAAAACAAGAGATAAATAACCATAAAGCATAAAAAACCAACACACGATTGATGTAAGAATTTCCTAATTATGAATTTGGATATAATACTAAATTCCCATTGTAATTTTGCTACGTTCCATGTCAGTTACAGTTGTGTCATCGATTATCGAAGAATTTCAAATGTGCGAATAACGAATCATCAGTCTAAAAGCAATTTCCGTCCCGCGTTAGTCAGTGAACTTCCTTTCACAACTCAATAGTTCCTTCTAATTTTTTAAGGCCGCTGTGGTCAAAATAACGGACTCATGGCTGGCGTGTCATTAGTTCGAACCCAGTACCACTAAAGACCCACTGTGTAGGAGAGATGCACATTATATATGTCGAGAGTTCAAATGTAATTCCGTTGGTGTGGAGTGGTAGTTGGGAGAGGGAGGGGCTGGCTCAGATGTCCTCCTCGTCGCCTGACCATGGTTCAAAATTACGAGGTCCGTCGCCAATAGCCTTCGTGCAGCGTTACAGTGTGACGTAAATGTAGCTCTCACTCTCTAACGCAACATCAAAGTAAAATAATGCCGAGGCTCTTAGAAAAAAAATCCGCAGGCCACATAGGAAGAAAAAAGAAATCTCCGAAATAAAAACATAGTTCGTGCGTCGCATAGTGCGACGTTAATATTCCCTCACTCTATTATTTTAAAGATGATCATATTAATACTCTCGGCGAATACTTTAAATACTTCTGAGTTTTGCAGACTACAATTCAGTCCAGTTGTACGAACATGAGTGTGTGTGAAGTTTAATGGTGCAAAGGCCAATTTTGGCGAATCTGCGCCATGTACGAACTTGAATCTATGTGTTAAAAATGAAGTTGAGGAGATACTTATAATATATATATATATATATATATAGCATACAATTAAAATGATGGCATGATTTTTTCCATTAGAAAACTGATTTTCAAAGGAAACATAATCCAATAAGTAATGCCATCGGGATGCATATCGTCTCTAATTCAAATTTCAATATTCTACCGTGAAAATGAATAAATTACTATAAGGACAACTTTTCACTAAAAAAATAATCTGGTAGATTTAAAAAACTGTGTAGAGATGTTTTTCATGATCACTTAATTATTTATATAAGTTTTTTTTATTTTATGTCTGATAATAACTCAAATTTATACTGGTCAACACAAGTAAAAGAATAACAAATTTCTTGTATCAATTTTAAAAAAAATATATAAATTTTGAAAGATTGCGCTTAATATGTATTAAATTTTACATAATTTTAATCAAACATGATTTACAAATAAAGAATAATATTTCTTACTGAAGTGTAAAATAATATTAATAAATACGAGATCTTTGAAGAAAAAAATTAAATAGTCTTTAATAAGCCTGCCTAAGAATCATTGCAATGAATTGTCGTCGTACCATACATGAAGCTTTCTTATTTTGTCTTATCTGTTAGGGAGAGAGTCCATTCACTCCCGTGAATCAAATCCTCTGCAGAAAAATGCTCTATCGCAATGGTCTTCTTCAAACTTTTTTTCGATTGTTAGAAAATTATAAAGTATTTTGAGGGAACCACACTCTCTCTCTTAATACCTCTTATTATTAAAATTAGATCAACATGTACGAGAAATATGAACTTTATGTAAAGAAAAAAAAAACGTTGTATTTGTCATTAAACAATTTTTATATCTGTTAATATATAGTTTACTTATTGCTAATAGTAATTTGTGCTGCAGGTGTGTATCACCTTCACATACATTATAATTAGTATAACTGATGCATTTTTTTTACACAAACTGTCCAAGTCTAGGTTTGTAGAAATTATTTGGAGTCGCACTTCATTTCTGCATTTAATTATTTTGATTTGTTTTTGCTGCCACAAACGTTGTGTGATAAGTATTTTTCACTTAAGTACATTATTCTGCATGGTATCAAAAAGTTTATGGCTGTAGAAAAAATCCTGTGTATATTCTACATGAATTTTGCATCCTAAAATTTAGGAGTTTCAATGCTTAAATTTTTAGATTTTAACGTCGATAAGCTGCTCTCTCTTCTCCATATTACAAGTTTATTTTCCTCCAAGAAATGAAACAAAGTGCATTTTCCATTAGAAAACTATTTAATTTTGCAAAATATAGTAATAACGATTACAAAGTTATTTGTAGAGCCCAGGATCAAAAATAATAGAATATTCCTAATCTGGCAGATAGGTACAAAAATATGTTGTAAGAAAAAAAACGTTTAATCTTCTTTTACTACATTATAATAAAAGTTAAAAAAATGCTTGAAAATAAATTTATTTGTATAAATAAAATTTTAGTTTTAATGAGACTAGGATGAGTTTTCTTTGTTTTGGATAAAATTTAAAGTCCAGTTGTATTGTCAGTATTTGTAAACCTATTTCGTGCTCAGCATCAATTTAGTTCTGTGTTTTGTTTTAACTCCAACTTATATGTTGAAAAGATTTTTCAGACAAATATGTTGTAATCAAAGACATTATGGCTTTTACAGCTTTTGTAGAAATTCGAGAGTATCCCGTGTAAATTTAGTAACGTAGTAGCCCAGTGGTTAAGGTCACGAACTCGTAGCCAGCGTGCCAGGGGTTCGAGTCCTAATGTCATATAAGACCCGCTGTGTAGAAGGTCTGATGCACGTTAAAAGACGCCCCATTGGTATGGTGTGGATGTTAGGAGAGTGGATTTCCAGCTCTGTGTCGTCCTCGTCACTTGACCGTGGTCCGAAATTACGAGGTCAGCCACAAATATCCCTCATGTTACTTTATAGTGCGATGTTAATATAACATTCACACGTGTAAATTTTTAACCAAAAATCAAGATCTTGTTGATATCTTCATTTTAACATAGAATCTGTTGATAGTTCAACCCCTCGTTCTTGTTTCCATAAGTATGTAATCCTAAATTTTATTGAAATATTGCAATTGATTTTCAATCCAGTCCGTAAAAAACGGGAAACTATTTTGCAAACACATTTATAATTTTCCTTACGATTTTTTATTTCAACTCGTGGAGCCCCTGGATATACTTCAGACAAACCCAAGGTTCCGTGGTACACAGTTTGAAGACTACTGCTCTAGCGGATAAAAGTCGCATCCAGCAGGCCATTCCACTTGCTCAAAACTTTGATATTCAAGATATTCATAAACACTCTTAGCTGGGTGAGTTCGGGTTTTATCATTCATTAGGATAAATTCCTCACCAATAGCACCAACATATGGTGTGACCATATAGAACAAGGATATAAACCCCATATTTCGCAGCAGTCAGAAAACTTCCTGCAGTCTATGTTACCACATAGAGAATTTCTATCCTAAACCACAATTCCACCCTGCGTCTTTCAAGAGTTTTAGATTGGTAGTGTACAATACCTGTCTCTCTCCAGATCAGTATATATTAGAGCCACTTTCCAAAGTAAACCAAAATTGGTCAGAAAAACCCAGAATCCATTGCAATCTGGTCCGGATAACGTTTTCTGTTGCCCAACGTAAGCAGACCCTTTTATATAATCGATAAAAAGGGACACCCACAAGAGATTGTGTTGCTCAGAGTCCTGATTGAGTAAATATCAATACACTACAGTAACATATACTGTCATTGTCTATTATTGAAGAATGATTTGCTGATATAAAGTAGTGTTTATCCTCCATGGGGTTAAAAGGCAGAGAAAGCTATCTTGTGTAGAATTTTAACCCGTGTACGGCCTGGAACCTTTCTGATTCTAAATATTTGGAGAATCCAACTGATACATCAAGAAGTGCCTCAGCTGTGTTCCTTTCATCCAATTTTTCGTAGTGGTAACGGATTGTGTAAATAATATCCCTTAAACATAACCAGCAATATTTTTACATCAACAAGCATCCAAAAAATTCTCGCAGAAGTGGAATACTAGCAGTCCTCTTGGATTGCTGCGCATAAGTGCCCAATTTTTAAAGAAAGCAATTCTGGATATAATTACTTCATAAGTTTATTGCAGTTACTCTGATCATTCACGTAAGTCACATTTTTAAACATTATTTTAATGGTGAGCGTCAAGAAACTGGATATATATCATAACCTTCGTGCTTGCTGTATGGTATATAAGCAGAAAGCTCTCTCTGTTTGAAAGAAAATATAAAAAGTTTTAGCATTGTTACATATGGGCTTTTTTTATCATGCTCGTATTATACGTAAGTAAAAGTATTTTTTATGTATATTTAAGACAAAAATACATATCGAAGTGTTATTTTCGCAAGCGGCTGAGTAAGAGAAAAGTCGGACTTGAGGCGAAAACCCATAGCTGCGGTACGTGACATGTAGCTCAAATAAGAATCCTTTCCTTGTTTCGTGATTTTCAATGACGCCATGCACTTCATGCGGAACTCAATTCAAATGATTTTGTTTCTGGCTCGAGACACCTTATTTCCGGTTTCTATTAATTGCTCCACATTTCTTCACAAAAGTTGTATTCAATTCAGCCACCTTGAATCATACCGCTATTTTGAGATATTACGTCTGTCAACGCAGGGGTGGAAAACCGCCACAAATGCTCGCAAGTAAACTCTTTAAGATTGTCTAGCTGTAGTTAGAATCAATTGGTCTTCATATTTCATTTGAAATTCTCAAATCAGATTCCTTTTAAGAAAAATGTATTAAGGAAAACTCTCGTACAAGTTAAAAAAATAAACTATTCTATCACTTCGTTAAAGTACATCTTCAATGTAATACGAATTTAGAAATATAACTACAACTTTGCAAATTTCTAGAAGGATAACACTCTCTTTTGTTAAAATTTAGGCTCACTTCCCACCTAACAGTCCTAATTCATAATATTTTCTGATTAAGCATATAAGTTAGGATTATGGAGTGTGTGTGAATTTTTTGACATATCTAACTGGGAAAAAATTTCAAGGGGAAAAAAACAAGGTATTGATTTTTATCATCTTATTATAATTTTTTAAATAATTGTTTTTTTTCTACACTAATGATTTGCTAAATTAATATGTGTTTCAATTGGAAGAAGTAGTGACCTTTTATTTGTTGGTTTTTTTAGAAATATTTATTAAAATAGTTAATACGAATAATTAAAACATATTTTGTAATAAATGATTTTATTTCCATTCCACACATTCACGCATTTTTGTACGGGGTACTTAGTATGACAGGACCAAAAACACTTCGTATAATTTAAGGGGTATCGGAACACCCTATACAGATAATGTTAAAAAGGCCTTTTTCGATGTTCCTTTTCTAAAAATCTGTTGTAAATACAACCCCCCAAATTTTTTTTTACAAGTTAAACATAGATTTAGTATTATACTGAAATGAGCTTTTTTAAAATTTTCATTAGTTTTTTAAAAAAATTTTTTTTATTTAATGTATTTTGAGAAAACAAAATTTTTTCGACAAAAAAAATTTATAAAAAAAAATATATACAAAATTTTGCTAAAAGCTTATTCCAGTAAATACTAGAATATACAAAGAATGTGTCATATAAATTTTGTGGACATAAAATATATACTTTCTGAGAAAAGGTACATCGAACCTTCAAAAATGACATTTTGAGAAAAACACATTTTTTTATAAAAAAAACTCACCTTATCAAAACATTCTAGCTCCATATTCCAAATTTTCAGCATTTTTTGAAAATTCACCTTCTTGTATTATTCTTTTTAAGTCTTTTTATCTTTCTGACCTCTTTAGTTTTTTGTAAATTGGCATATCTTGCCCTTGTAATACTCTCTTTATCGAGATGTTCCATGCAGCATGTCGCATAATATCCAGGCTGCATGTTTAGTTTTTTCAAAATATCCAACCTTGTTGCATTCCTTTTATTAAAGGATGCAATAGCATCATATGTACCAAAGGAAAGTGTTTCTAAGTGCACGAATGTCTTTTTGGGGACACGAGACCAAATAACATTATTAATGCTTTCATTTGGATTCTGCGTGTTCCCATGTAAGCATTTTTTCAGTAACTCTGGATCAGAAAGATCCCTAAAAATAGGCCTAATGGCTTCCACAACAGCAACTGGAAGTTTATGTTTGTGAAGGTAAACTTTATTTTCCAATTGTGCCTTCTTATAACGGCACCACGTATCAGGACCTGATGGACAAAACCCATGTTGTGGATTTTCATCGGTTGATATTTTGTGAAGAAATATTGCCCATATAGCTTGTCGCATATCCTTCACACTTGACAAATTTCTTCGAATGGCAAGGCCGTAATACGTTTGTAATTGGTCAATAGATGCTTCCGTTAATCTATTTTTTCCACATAATGTCTTGCCATCTGACAATTTTTTACCTCTCATCTTTGCTTTGAAACGTTGGAGGCGAGATCCCATCCGTTTCATAACATGGCCAATACACTCAAGTTTTGTGATCGTACAATTATCACCGTATACTTTATTTTTCACAATGTTATCAAAAGCTTTGGAGTCTCCATCTCCTAAATATTTCATGTAACGCATATCATAGCGTTGAACAGAGCGCTGAAATATCGATAGAGCTCCATCGACTTCCATTCGTCCACTATACCCGTCGAAATTCTTCTTACAGACTGGTCCATGTTTTTTTTTTGTCTTTGCAAACACAATGTTTCGATAATATTTGAGTGTCAATTACTTTTCCCCCGTGTCCACACTCGTAACTGTCACGACACCATTCATGGAGGAATATCCTCTCTTCTGCCATGTTCCATCAACCGCCACAGAAATGTCTCTAATATTCTGATTTTCTTGCACTGCTTCTCCTACGGCATCTTTCATCGTTGCATCACACACATCCTTGGTTGCACCTAACAGCATTTTATTATATTTTGATAACGTTGTCGGTGGGGGTGGTAAGTTCATGATTCCGTAAAACATTCGTGCAGCTTCTGCACCTTTCTCTATGCATCTCATTGCATAAACAAACCTGGTATTTATTTCGTAGGTGCTGGGTTTCCCAATTTCAGCTTTGCACTGCTTGGAGGAACAAAACTTGTAGCTATAACTGCAAAAATCACAGAGTATATCAAGTTCAACAGCTCCACCTGAACAATTTTCTTCACAGGAAAGGTTAAGTCCTGTTGCTCCAACACTGTAAACATTTGACAGCCTCAGAAAATACACCAGCTAAAATATTTAAATCCACAATAGCATTTTTAATCCACAATTAAACTCATTTTGTATGAGTTATTTAAATTGCTAAGTTTTTTTTTCTGAAGCAGAAACATTACTATTAGAAGCAGAAAACTGCTGTGGTACAGAATCACTTATCACTGTTGATTCGGAATTACTTCTTCTGCCTTGATTAAAATTACCTCGCCTTTTATTAAAAACTTTGCTGCTAGATCTAGGCATTTTAAATATAACAAATAATATTTAAAATCAAAATAATAGCGTTGTAATGAGCTAAGCAGGTCTAATTACTATAAACACAACTTGAGCAAAACAAACAGCGTTTGAACGAACGATTTTTTTCAAAAATACAAATGTAAACAACATATAATTAGTTATATCTCTAAAGCCGTTCTTAGGGAGAAAAATAACTGAGGCTTGGCTGCTAGCATAACAAAAGAAATTTTAAAAATGACGTCAAACTTCTAGCTGGCCAAAGAGGAAGTGCAATGTTTACCTT
Source organism: Trichonephila clavata (assembly GCA_019973975.1). Classification (NCBI taxonomy): domain Eukaryota; kingdom Metazoa; phylum Arthropoda; class Arachnida; order Araneae; family Nephilidae; genus Trichonephila; species Trichonephila clavata. The sequence continues at coordinate 283,987 of BMAO01025064.1, read as the reverse complement.
TTTTTCTGTCCATTTAAATCGGTGAAGTGCGTTTAGATGATTCTTTAAAAACAAAATTTTAGCACTTCTAATTGTGCTAGAGATTAAAATGAGGTATTTTTGGAAAGGTAATGAGTTAACAAATTTAAAAATGCAATAATCTGAAATTGACAAAAAATATTTTTTTAGCCTTCCAACTGCCCTTAAAATGTTATCGAAGATGTGTAGCAATAATGCACTGGCGTACTAAACTAACGTTAAAAACATAAAATTCCTACTATTTCAAGAAATTTGCAGCTATTTTTAAATATTATACATAAAGTGAACAAGGCAAGTATATATATGACATTCTAACTCTTTGATTTTTGACTGATTAAAGAATTTCTTATGGCCGCTTTTTGAGCAAAAAATGTTAAAACCATGTTCACAACAGAGCTTTGAATTTTGTGCTTAGAGAGACTTGTGTATCGCAATGAATAAAACGAAATTTGTATTAATTTTGTTAAAATGAGTTCCCAGAATCCTTTAGATGATTAGTTCAGATGGAGAACCGTTGGGTGGATTGAAGATTGGTGTCTCAAGCAGAAGTAGACTGAAACTTAAGTGTTTATCGAATAGTGATATCCAGAATGGTACTGTTGTTAGAAGACCTAGACAATGAGAAAGCCAAAAGTTACACCTACGGATGATCGATATTTGACAATAAATGCATGCCGTCACAGAGATATGACAGCTTAGGAGCCTTCTCAGGACTTTGCAGCTGCCATTGGAAAGACAATTTCTAGACAAACTGTTTACACTGGTGTCCAAAAGTTAAGCATAAATCGTAAAATCCGAAAAACATGGAGTAAATATTCGTAAAATTATTCCAAATTTCTTGCGGATATTAATTGGGTCAAGAAGAAACATTGGGCTTATGCAACACTTTTCAGTCGACTACGTCCTGCGCGAAACACCGGCGCATGTCGGAACGCGGAGGAACCGATTTACGCAGCATAGGCAGTTCAGACAAGTTTCGTGCAATTGCTGTGCGAAGGAACCTTATTAACCATCAAACAAGATGAAAGATGCCACAAAGATACCAATAGGACATGTTTACGAAAGGAAGAATCGTTGGAATGCTGGAATCCTCCCGATCACAATCCGAAGTGTCTCGAATTCTGAATGTGGACCAGTCTGTGATCTCAAGACTGTGGCAGAGGTTTCAAAGAGCGGGAGATGTTACCCGACAACCAGTATCAGGTCCACCAAGAGTCACAACCCCTCGCCAAGACCGATATCTGGTAATAAGTGCGCGACGTCAGAGGGACAGTACTGCCAGAGCACTGGGTTCGGCTCTCACAGTCGCCACAGGAATACGAAATTCGAGACAAACTGTTTACAGGAGACTCAATCATGCTGGCCTGTATGGCAAAAGACCAGGAGTTTGCATTCCCCTCACGTCTGCGCATAAATGCGCTCGTTTGAACTGGAGTTTGAAAGATCAACATTGGAGTGTGGGAGAGAGGGCAAATGTGATGTTCAGTAACAAGTCCCGGTTTAGTCTGAGTAGTGATTTTCGGTGGGTAACAATATGGAGAGAACGTGGAACAAGTTTTGAACCAAGAAACATAAAGGAAAGACATCATTTTCCATCAATGGGAGTAATGGTATAGGCAGGCATCATGATGGACGGCCGCACAGACTTCCATTTCTTTGACACGGGGTCTGTGACTGCTCAAAGATACAGAGACGAAGTTCTTGAGCCTTATGTTCGCTTGTTTCGAGGTGCTGTCGGTCCTGACTTCATATTCATGGATGATAATGCGCCATGTCACCGAACGGTGCTGATTGATGACTTCCTTGAAACGGAAAACATCCAGCGCATGTCGTGGCCTTCGAACTCCCCTGATTTAAATCCTATCGAAAATGTATGGGATATGATCGGGAGACAAATTGCAGCCCTTTCGCACCCACCAAGCTCCGTTACAGAACTGAAGAGAGCTCTTCAAGAAGATTGGAACCGTTTGAGCCCACAGCTCATTCATCATCTGTATGGCAAGTATGGTAAATCGCTGTGCAGCGTGCCTGGCTGTCAGAGGTGACCACACGCCCTATTAAACTGCTGCATCAGTATTTTATTTAATATTTTCTTTCATTTTTTCTTTAACGTGTGAATCCTTGCTATGCTCAGTTTTGTTTCAAACTGCTACTTTGGATTATAAAATTAATTATTATCATTCTTTTGATTTGCTTCCATATTTTATAACCATTGTACACTCACATATCACGTTTCCCGCCATTCTGATTTACAGTTCCTTCTTTATTCGCATAATTATCAATTATGCTTAACTTTTGGACACAAGTGTACTTTGCTGTGAAGGCCATTTATGCTCATCGACCTGTGGTATATGTCCCTTTTAGGCCATCTCATAAAAGAGCTCATCTGTTATGAAGCCAAAAACATGTGTCTTGGGCAAATCAAGAGTGAGGCCGTGTACCTTTCACTGATGAGTCCATATTCAGTACCAACAGTGATTCTCGTCAAGTTTTCATTTGGAGTGTGTCTAGGGGGCTTGCTACCTTCCTTTTAACATAAGATAATACGATCGATTTGGTGGATGTGAAATTCTTGTATGAGGAGAGGCATTATGTTAAGCAACCGTACATTGCTGCCCATTTTTTATACGGGCTCTGTTCCTGCACAGCGATATAAAGATGAAGTTCTTGAACCTCACATGAGACTGGTCCGAGGAGCAATTGGACAAGATTTTAATATTACGGATCATAATGCGAGGCTGTCTAGAATTAATCTTGTCGTAGACTTTCTTAAGGTAGAGGGTGTTTGCCAAATGAAACGGCCATTAAAATCTTCTGGCCTAAAGTCCAATCGAGCATGTTTGGGATGCTTTACGAAGAGACATTTCTCGACGTCACACAACACCCTTTTAAACACGCGCCAAAAATTAAAAAGTGTGCTATGTAAAATCCGTGAGACTTCTACAACAATCAGGATAGGCCTCATTCCTTATTAGTCACTAGCTGGCATGGCCCGGCGTTGCACGGGTTTTTACCGGGGGTATAACTTAATCCCCATTTTAATCCCCATTTTAATTTCCACCTTTCTTTCTGACCCCAGCACTTTTGTGTGGGTGTGACGCGTACAATGTGAGTGCATGTCATGGCTTTCTCGTTTAAACATTTTCCTTTTCTTTACAAAATCAGCACTTCCAATATTATTTTTAGAAAAAACTTTTTTTTCTTTCCTCTGCGCTTAGCCCGGCGTTGCACGGGCTTTTACCGAGTGAATAACTTAATCCCCAAGGAAATTTCGTTTCCCCCAGGACGATAGCACTTATGTGTGTGTATGCACGCGATGTGGTGATTTCTTTAATTATGTCAATAAAACACTTCTTAGAAATTTGTTCTTGCGTTTCGTGTGATGTGGAAATTAGGAGAGATGGGTGAAAGGGGGCTCAGATGTCGTCCTCGTCACTTGACCATGGTTGAAAATTTCGAGGTCCGTCGCCAAAAACCCTCGAATAGGCGAACAGTGCGAATTTAAAAATCACTCACTCACTTTTCAATTTTTTAGTCCCCGGAAACGAAAATGTAGCCTTTTTAAAAATAGTTGTATTTTGAAGAAAAACAGAAAGTAGAAATTTTTCAAATTGCAAAATTTCACTTCTATTTTAAATCTTGAAGTAAAATTGTGAGGATTTTTTGAAATATTCGACACACGGGAAAAAAGTTTCATGCAATTATCTTTAAAAAAGAAGAAATTATTAAATGATTGTTTCAAGTATTTTGAGTGTTTTATTAAAATTTGTTCAAAAAAATTTTTGGCTTTTTATTTTTTAAATCAATGCTTCTAAAAGTTTTAAAAATCATTTTTATTTAAATGCAACGATATTGATTCATTTTAGAGAAAATCATAAAATATGAAAAATATCATTGTTTTGTAAAAAAAAGTTTTTTTTAAAATTCTTTTAAAAAAAAGATAGTTTTCGGAATTTTATTTTTTTAATCACTGATTCTAAATGATCAATGAACTTTTTAAAAATCATTTTCATCTAAAATCATCGATATTAATAAAATACAAAACTATAACATATTAATTATTTTACATTAAAATTGATTAAAAATTAAGCGGATGTTAAAACAGAGAGAGAGAGAGAGAGGTGAAAGCTCTTTGGCGCAAAACCATTTTTCAACGCCAAGGCTTGGCTAACCGTAAAATCGCGTATTTTTTCTTAAAGTTTTTATTTTTTAGGGCTTGATTTTGAAGCTAATGCTTACAAACTTCAGACATTAATTTCAAAACCGAAGTATATTTAAATAAAAAATGTACTGTGTTTAAATTATTTCTCGTAAAAACGGTATTTTATGAAAATCACAAAATATTTTTTAAAATCCGTAATTTTTAAGCAATTTTTTCAATCTTGCTATAGATTACGGATAATAATCTGTTACACACAGGAAAAAAAGTTTCGTGCGATTATCTTAATAAATAGCGAAGTTATTCAATGTTGAGTAAAAATTTTGACTATTTTTTAAAAAAATCTTTAAAAAAAAGTTTTGAGCATTTTATTTTTTAAATGACTGGTTCTACAAAAGAGAGGTTCTTGGAGTTATTTCGTGTAGAATATCGTTTTAATAACACGGAAATAAATTCATACGCAACTTTTTAGAAATAATTTTCATAAAAACGCGTTAGTTTTTACTATTTTTTAAAAAATTCATAAGAAATAGAAAATAGCATTATTTTTTTTTAAAAAAAATTATACCGTATTGAGGCGAAATAAATGATCTTTTCGATTCTGTAATTATTTTTTCTCTGATTTCAAAAGCAAAAATTTGATGGCTATTTTAAAATGGTTGAAAAAGTGCGGATATCCGCTCGGCCGAAACGGAATTGAAGTTTAGCAAAATAAGTAACCCACAGAGGTAAAACAATTAGGCGTTTTAAAGTTTTAAATTAATACCTTTTTAACTGATTACAATATTGGAATATAAAAGGTCAATACGGCTTCCTCGGATCATTCCCGATCTTTTGGTGCCTTCTGCGTCGTACGGTTCGTGAGAAGATAGACGTATATACATACATTCACTGGTGTCCAAAAGTTAAACATAATTGATAATTATGTGAATACAGAAGGAACTGTAAATCAGAATGGAAGGAAACATGATATGCGAGTGTAAAATGGTTATAAAATAAAAAAGCAAATCAAAAGAATGATAATAATTAATTTTATTATCCAAAGTAGCAGTTTGAAAGAAAACTGAGCATAGCAAAGATTCACACTTTAAAGAAAAAATGAAAAAATCATTAAATGAAATACTGATGCTGCAGTTTAATAGGGCGTGTGGTCACCTCTGACAGCCATTCACACTGCACAGCGATTTAGCATACTTGCTATGAGAAGATGAATGAGTTGTGGGCTCAAACGGTTCCAAGCTTCTTGGAGAGCACTTTTCAGTTCTGTAACGGAGCTTGGTGGGTGCGAAAGGACTGCAATTTGTCTCCCGAGCATATCCCATACATGCTCGATAGGATTTAAATCAGGGGAGTTCGTAGGCCACGACATGCGCTGGATGTTTTCCGTTTCAAGGAAGTCATCAATCAGCACCGTTCGGTGACATGGCGCATTATCATCCATGAATATGAAAACAGGACCGACAGCACCTCGAAGCAAGCGAACATAAGGCTCAAGAACTTCGTCTCTGTATCTTTGAGCAGTCACAGACCCCGTGTCAAAGAAATGGAAGTCTGTGCGGCCGTCCATCATGATGCCTGCCTATACCATTACTCCCCTTGATTAAAAATGATGTCTTTCCGTTATGTTTCTTGGTTCAAAACTTGTTCCACGTTCTCTCCATATTGTTACCCACCGAAAATCACTACTCAGACTAAACAGGGACTTGTTACTGAACATCACATTTGCCCTCTCTCCCACACTCCAATGTTGATCTTTCAAACTCCAGTTCAAACGAGCACATTTATGCGCAGACGTGAGGGGAATGCAAACTCCTGGTCTTTTGCCATACAGGCCAGCATGATTGAGTCTCCTGTAAACAGTTTGTCTCGAATTTCGTATTCCTGTGGCGACTGTGAGAGCCGAACCCAGTGCTCTGGCAGTACTGTCCCTCTGACGTCGCGCACTTATTACCAGATATCGGTCTTGGCGAGGGGTTGTGACTCTTGGTGGACCTGATACTGGTTGTCGGGTAACATCTCCCGCTCTTTGAAACCTCTGCCACAGTCTTGAGATCACAGACTGGTCCACATTCAGAATTCGAGACACTTCGGATTGTGATCGGGAGGATTCCAGCATTCCAACGATTCTTCCTTTCGTAAACATGTCCTATTGGTATCTTTGTGGCATCTTTCATCTTGTTTGATGGTTAATAAGGTTCCTTCGCACAGCAATTGCACGAAACTTGTCTGAACTGCCTATGCTGCGTGAATCGGTTCCTCCGCTTTCCGACATGCGCCGATGTTTCGCGTAGGACGTAATTGACTGAAAAGTTTTGTGTAAACCCAATGTTTCTTCTTGACCCAATTAATATCCGCAAGAAATTTGAAATAATTTTACGAATATTTACTCCATGTTTTTCGAATTTTACGGTTTATGCTTAATTTTTGGACACCAGTGTACCTTGATACATACGTTTGTTTACCTTCGAATTTTAATAGTGTACATAAGTTTTTTAATTATAGAAATGTTGTTTGAAATACCTCCGATTCTTTTTTAACCGAATCCATCATGTAGCAGTCATTTGACCAGCTACATTTATCCCAACTATTATTTGTGGCTGCGGTAGCCAAATGGTCTAGGCATCGGATCGTAGCTAGCATGTCATGAGTTCGATCCCAGTACCACTGAATCCTCGCCGTGTAGGAGTGTGATGCACTTTAAATCTGTCGAGAGCTCAAACGTCCTCCCGTTGGTGTGGTGTGGTAGTTAGGAGATGTGGTGCCAGCTCAGGTGTCGTCCGCGTCACTTGACCATTTTTCAAAATTACGTTGACCGTCCCCAAAAGCATTCGTGTAGCTGAACAGTGGGACTTTAATATTCACTCACTCTCACTCACCCAACTGTTATTTGTTTAATTTAGGGGGTCTTCAATCCGTAGCCTACCGAAGGCATTTTAATGGCTTGCCTGCATTGTGTTGTCCCCACATTCAAATTTGAGACAATTTCTCGAAAATCTCATCTTTTCATCGTAGAACTTTATTTTTTTCTGTTATTCTTGATATTTAAAACATTTCAATGACTTAATTGATAGCTATTTGGGATGTCATTTTCTGAAAATTACAAATTTTTCAAAAATGACGCTGTTTTTTAAGTAATTTTTGAAATACGAAGTTTGTCCATACATAAAATCTAAAAAATTCCTGGAAAAATGGTGGATTCGTATCCCTAACAGGTTTGCAACAGATATCAATCTTTCGCCAAAAAAGACCTTGTGCATTCCTCTTCTATAGTGGACAGGGGGAATAAATGTGAACGGAGTATTCTATATATATATATATATATATATAATAATATTTCTCCTAATCCTTACTAATATTATAAACGCTAAAGTTTGTATGGATGCTCGATACTCTTTCACGCAAAAACCAGTGAATAGATTTTAATGAAACTTTACAATAATGTAGCTTATACATCAGAAAAATACATAGGCTATACTTTATTCCGATACTGCAATTAGTTAAAAAGCTATTAATTAAAAACCTTAAAACTCGTAACTGCTTTACTCCTGTGTGTTGTTTATTCCGCCAAGCGTCATTTCCATTTCAACGGATTGAAGTTCCGACTTTTCCCACGTTTTTAAAATAACAATCTCATTCTTTCTATCAAACTCAGACAAAAAAATAATTACAGAATCAGAAAGATCATTTATTTCGCAATGATACGGTATAATTTGTTTTACAAAATAATAATATTTGTATTTTTTACGATTTTTTTAAAATGAGTCAAAATTAATGCATTTTTATGATAATGATTTCTAAATTGTTCCCTATGAAATTATTTTCGTGTAAATGAATTGATATACTATACTAAAAAAGTTCATATTTTTCTCTTTTAAAATCAGTCGTTTAAAAAATAAAATAGCGAAAACTTTTTTTCTTACGGTTTTTCAAAAAAATACTCAAAATTTTAATTAAACATTTAATAACTTCGTCATTTATTAAGAAAACCACGTAAAATCGTTATCATGCGTAGACAAATATCCGTGATCTATAAGAAGATTGGAAAAATTGCTTAAAAATTAGGGATTTTTAAAAAAAATGTGTTTTTCATCTAATACCGTTTTAGCGAGAATTCATCTCTATGTAGTATTTTGATTACATTTTTTTCAGAAATTACCATTGTTTGCAATCGATGTGTGAAATTTTGAAACTTCAACTTAAAACTTAAGCCTTCAAAAGTAATGAAAGCTTTACAAAAACATTCGCAAGACTTTCAGTGCTTCGCGCATGCGCGAGAGAATCAGCGAAGATCTCTCTGTTAATGGTTTTGCTTAGAAATGGGAGAAGAGGTAGCTTAGAGTGATGAAAAATTACGAAAATTTCCCTGTTTAATGCTTTCTCATCGCTTAAGCTATTTGCTATGTGCTCAAGCGGATTCCTTTAAAATGGTAATAAAATTTTGTAATTTTGAAAATTTCTCTTTTTTTGTTTGTTTGTTTATTTTCATACTTAAAACTATTCTTTTTAGAAAATGTATATTTTCCTTTTCGGGGGCTGGAAAATTCAACGAAAAAAATTGCCAAAAATGTCAGTAATAATTAATTTATTCTTTATAATTACATTCTTTATTTAATTTCATTCTTTTTCTTACATTCTGTTATTTAATCACATTCATTATGTAATTACATTTAATGTCTGGCTGATTAGCAATCAATTACATGGTTAAATATTCAGTTGTAGCTGTGGCAAAGCTTTACATTTTATTTCCTGTGTTTTTGATATTTTTTCTTTTCTATCTGTTTGCTTCAGGATTATTGAGGAAAAGCCGTTGAACTTTTTTTCAAGTTGTATGATTTTTGAAATTCCTTATTTTACTATTATTTTAATTAATCCTTACTAATATTGTAAACTCGAAAGTTTGTATGTATGGATGTTTGTTACTCTTTCACACAGAAACAACTGAATGGATTTTAATGAAACTTTACAATCATATAGCCTAAACATCATAACAACACTTAAGCTATAGTTTATAAAGATATTGTGTAAAGTGTCCAAAATATAACACTATAAATGTCAAGTAAGTAGGAAAAAATTCTGCCGTCTGCAAGTTATTCTGGCGTGCGCAACAAAAACCGTTAGAGTTATTCGTATATAATGAGGTATACAAAAAAGCTCGCAACAGCATATATCAATCTTTTATGTGTAAGCCATTATCGCCAAAATAGTGAACCATAAATAAAATAAAAATTTATAATTTATTTCTGTGCCCGTTTCTTTTTATGCACGTTATTTTTCCTATGATTTTTTGGTTGTAACAAATTGATCCTTAAATCCATTCTGAGCTATGGTCCAAATTTCAAGTCTCTAGCTCATGGAGAAGTCAGATTAAAATCGATTACAAAATTCCACCTCGACAGACATACAAGAAAGTGAGTTAAAAAAATATTGTAATATTAAGTGTCAATCGTATGATCACCTTTTAAGCGTATTGCTATAATTTTAATTCGTATCATCACTTCTAAACGTAATGCTTTATAAAAATAAAAATAAAAATATTTACCAGTTAGGACATAAATTTTTTTTCACATGCACGAGTCTTTTTTTTAATTTCCATTTTCAGAAAAATGTTTATATTATGGTAAGAATTTGGTGACGTATTCCCCCTTCCCTTTTTCACATAAAAAGCACTTCTTTTTTTGTTTTTTTTATTTATATTAACCACAAGTGTATTCACTTTTAGAGTTACACCTTAATCTTTTAGTCGCAAAATCTGGAATTAGTTGCCAAATCTGATATTATTACATGGAATTAGTCGCCGAATCTGAAAAGGGTATATGCAAAAAGTCGCCAAATCTGAAAATCATATAATACAATTTTAACATAAAATAAATACAACAGAAAGTAATATTAATGTATTACATATCTGGATATAAATTTACACTATTTTAAGTGTTCATTTCACAAAATTTGTAACAATGTGCTACTTTTGCTGAACAGAGATCAGCTGAGGAAGGCGTTTTCAAAAATCGACCCACAAGAATTACGGTGTGTTATAAATTTAAAAAAAAATCCTTTTTATCAGCTATTTGATCAACAAATTTAAGATTTAACTAATATGGTGTTTTTCGTTTTTGTTGTTGTTCACCTGAGATATGCAAAAAGCTTTTTGTTTAATTTGCAATTCACGTAAAATTAACTCATTAACAACTTCTTTATCCTTCAATCTGTATTTGTTAATTTTTTAATTCACCCGTGTGAAGAATGGGTATACCAGCTAGTTTTTATATAATACCGGCACAAATTGGAATGAAACAATAGATGAAATACAAGAGTCATTAAATAATATTTCAGCCTGGTGTAAAAAATGGAAATTGACTACCTCTCCAGAAAAAAGCAGTTAAATCAACTTTTCCAGAAAAAGAAGCACTTTACCTCCATTACTTAAAATATGTAGCAAACCTATTTTCGAAGTGAAGAACCTTAAGATCCTGGGTATAACTTTGATCCAAATATCACATGGAAAAATCATATTAATTATCTACGACAGAAAGGATTTAAATTTTTAAATGCCATTAAAGCTTATCTTCTAAAATAGGAGCAAGAACTGACCACCTTTTAACTATTATAAATGCCACAATCCGCTCTATGAAAGCCAACTATTTTCCTTTGCTAGCAGTACTAACAGACAGAAACTAGAACCGATATATATAACGCTGCTTTATGATCATCCCTAGGTCTCCAAAGAAACACTCCGGTAGATTTATTAAGAGCAAAATCTATGAACAGCAGTATCTATAATCGACATAATTTCCTTTGACAAAATTTTTTAATAAAACAATTAGCATTAAAGAACTGGTCACCGAATGCAAGATTATTTTGGGATATTAATAAAATTGTCTGTAAATATAGAAAAAAAGTTTATTTTTCTTAAAACAATCAACATCCTCGAAGAGCTCTGTATCTCTATAATGTAGGTATTTTTCACTGGATCCCGCCTCCACCGATCTATGAAAGACAAAATAAACATCCATACGCATGAGCTGCCTTTTCAAAACAAAGATCTTCCGAATATCATAGTACAAAATATGTGTAAAGATTACATCCAGACAAATTTTAATAGCATTATCCTAATAGCAACAGATGGTTCAAAATCTACAAATAAAACATCAATAGGAATCTCGATTCCCCAAAAAAAAAGTTCGACAGAATTTCTTACTGAAATAGATGATTTCAATTTTCACAGATGAAGCTATAGCTATATGCTGCGTTACAAAATATGTTTACATAAGCAGAAAATTATGTTATCCTGACGGACATTTTATCAGTTTTAAAAAGTATCCAAAATGTTAATTGAAAATCCAGTACAATAATTTTAAATTTAGGTTCCACTTTGCAAGACAGTCTCCATATACTTCAATCCATTCCATTCATTTAGGTATCGGTGCATAAGGAAATAGCGATTAACGAAGAAGTTGATGAATTAGCTAAAGACTTTTCTGAACTTTGGAGTATTATTCCTTCGATTTCAGTGGAGGACCTACATACACACACATATTTCTAAAAGCAACATAAAAGTAAAAATGAAGAAGCACGGACAAAAAGAAGAAGACATAAAAACTATAATTATATTTCACATCTTGAAAAGTGGAACAGATAGGCAGCAAACAATAGAAATTCAGAGGTTTGAATTAATAAGGTACGAGCCAAAAATCTAACGTTGAATGATATTTATTTTCTTTTTAAACAAGCAGATTTATCAATATATTCGGAATATCAAGTACCAGAAACAAGTGCACATATCATTTTAACCTGTAGCAAACACAAAATGCAACGAAAAGTTCTGAAAACTTTTATCTCTCCATTCACGGAGAATGGTCTTATTCAGCAATAGCGAATTGTAAGACATTAGAGGACGTCCAAAAAGTAGATGAATTTTTAAGATCAACCAATAGATTCTAAAATATCTACCAATATAGATTCATTCTATATTCATCAAAATCTGCTATAGCATAAGGCGATGTCCAAGTCTCCAGATTTACAGTGGTATTACTGTAATAACTGGACTGAATCTTCACAGGATCTCGAGTGCATACCTTTAATGGAATCAAGACGTTTTTCACCTTCTGAAAATCGATTTTTCGATTTGTATCCTAAAAAAAGTAAACTTAATGCTGATTCCAAAAATGTATAACATGTATAGGTTTAAAGCTTAATACCCGAGTAATTGCCGTTTTAAAATGTAAACAACAGCTATGACGGTTACAACAAATATTTTTGTATTTGGAGAAAAGTATATCTAGAAACATTCCCTCACAGAACCAGTTCTTGTCAAGATTAAAAACATAATTACAAACATATACATAATTTTTAAATATATATTTAGAGACTTAACTGCAAAAGAACTTTTACTGAAATGTTTGAATGACCGTACCCAGAACCCAAATGAAAGCTTCAATAACTGTGTATGATGGAATCAAGCTCCAAAAAACATAATTAAGAGCAAAAAAAAATTACAAATTAGTATAATGAACGTAGTGATATGCTTTAATGAAACTGCACACACACACACACACACACACACACAAATGCAGGAACAAAATAATTAAGAGCATAAAAATATATCTTGTGAAGGCCTTCGAAAAATTGACAAGGTAAGAATTTATGAAGATGAGGTGACAGTTTAATAAATTATAGTTTAAAAAAAAAACTAAAAAACACGCTTTTGTACAGAATCGAACTAAAAAGTAAAAAAATAATTCTTAATATAAGAATAAAAATGATTAACGAGAAAATTAATGTCATTGTGGTAAAAGCGTGGGGTGCTTTGTACTACATTTTTGCACTAATTCAGCTTTTCGGAATAGAAGTTAGATGTTTAACATTTGATAATTTATAGAACACCCCACGCTTTTACCCCAATGACATTAATTTTCTCGTTAATTATTTTTATTCTTATATTTAGAATTATTTTTTTACTTTTTAGTTCAATTCTGTACAAAAGCGTGTTTTTTAGTTTTTTTTTAAAGTATAGTTTATTTTTCATTTTTTAGTTCGATCTACAATAAAAGCGTGTTTTTTAGTTTTTTAAACTATCATTTATTCATTGTTGAATTTATCCTTGAGTTTGATATTTGAAGCTGGAATTAGTCTTGCTCTTCAATGGATATTAATTAACGGGTCTGAAGTGTATTTATTCTCTCCGTTTACGGAGCTTCGGATGAGACCCGTATCATTATATTAGATTCCGTCTCTATAGAACAGGTCAAACAAATAAAAGTGTGTTAAGAAGAAAAGTTCAAATGTAAAAAATTTTTAATGTACCATGTTTTTGTAACGGACTAAAAAGTATAAAGTTCCTCCTTTTCGTTTTTTCCCCGCATGTTTATGCATTGTTATATACTTCTGAGGTATGGTCCAAATTTCAAATCTGTAACTCATCGGAAAGTCACACAGTTTAATCAATTACAAAATTCCACCCGGACAGACATTCAAGAAAGCGAGTTAATAAAAACATGGTAATATTGTCATTGGTACTATCCCCTTTTAAATGTATTGCTATAATGTTAATTCGTATCATTACTTTTAAGATTATTGCTTTATAAAAATAAAAAGTATTTAGCAGTTAGAACATAAATTGTTTTTTTTCCACATGCAAGAGCCTTTTTTTCTTATATTCATTTTCAGAAAAATGTTTATATTATGGTAAGTAATGGCAAACACACACCCACCCTCCACTTTCTCAGATACAGAACACTTTTTTTGTTTGTTTTATTTCTATTAACAGCAAGTGTATTTTATACTTGCATATAATTAGTTTTAAATTCAAAACACTCCCTTTAGGGTTACACCTTATTCTTTCAGTCGCCAAATCTGGAAGTGGTATATGGAATTGTTGCCAAACCTGATTATCCTTATTCCTGACGATTCTGAAAATTACAATGGAACAAAATTATGAAATTATTGTATTGTTATCGGTCTTGACAAGTGTGCAAAATTTCGAATTGATCTGACCTTTAAAAGTGGGTAAAAATCGAGTTCCAAGATTCTGTTACATGCAAGTGAAACTTATAAAAGCGTGTTAAAAAGCCAGCAAAGAGGCCAAGACTATTGAAAGACAAAATAAAAGGAAGAAGGATGCTTTAGAAGTGTTCATTCAAGATGAATACAAATCTGGAATATTTTAAATATCAAATTTTAGTATAAGCTGTACCATTTTACTTAGTTTTTTTCATATTACTCAAAATGTGTGTAGTGTGTAGGGGGTACAAAAACGACCTGGAATCAAATAGGAATGCTGAGTCACAAATATCGTAGTTACGAGCCGTGGTGCAAAGATGCAGAGAAAAATAACAGAAACAGCAACACATTAAAATGATATAAAACTGTTTATTTAAAGATTGCACTTCAACAAGGTGTTCAAAATTAATACTATATGTCGTCTGGCAAGTCTGACAGCGACGCTTTATGGAATTCTTGACGTTCTGGAAGATTCCTCCACGTAGTCTTGCGGTAGATGGTACTGAACGAAAGTTTATTTGAACACCTATCCTGAGAAAGTCTTCATTTGCGGCCCATTTCCCGAGGTAATAGAATGAACTCGAATTCAATCAAGGAAACTGGTCAACATGCTGATAGTGTATGAAGAAGTGGATTTTAACGGCATGCCACTCGGAGGTTGTACCGGGAACGTTACCCATACAGGCTAGTTCCACATCACACTACCTTCACAAGTGTAAACAAAAGGTTACTTGAGACTGGTTCTCTAACGCAGTGCTTCTCAAACTTCAATATTTGCGACCCAATTCTCAATCATAATTTTCATCATCCCCCTTCTCCATACAAAAAAAAAATGTATTGAATTCAATAAATTATACTTTGACCCTAAGGCTACAATACGACTTCAATTATATACTTACAAATTATCGAGATAAGTATTACATTTTGTATATAATTTTATATCTGATTAATGCTCTATGGAGGTCACTTTTATTTATTAAACCTCTTTTAACTTAGTATTTTTAAATTATCAAATACAATGTGCAGTACTGATACATTTATTAGTGTATTATATCAGTGTAAATATGCATTTTATATTTATTATGTTAGAATGTATTTTGTTTTGCTCCTTTCAAATTAATAATTTTTTTAAAAAAATCTTTTGTTTTTCGACTTTTCGATAAGCTCACGCACTCCACGTAGAATTATCACGCTTTCCCTAGAGGAGTGCTGCTATAATGAGTTAATTGATTCTTTTTGGTGTGCGAGACACCCGTTTCATCAAATGCTGTAGCTGACGGGAGGACATGTGACATGCCAAGATTCTTCAAGAACGTAAGGAATTCCAATTAGCTCTACTGTCAGGCTTGCCAGACAAATTCTGGTCGTAATTTCGAGCACCTGAAGAATAAAAACCTTTCAATAAAACTTTTTAGTTCCATAAATGTGTTTCTGTCTCTGTTCTTTTTCTCTGCTTCTTTGCACCATAGCTCACAACAACGATGCGGGGTAATTCACATGCTCAGTGAAATAAAACAACTGAAGCGGACAAGCTAAACAAATTTTATTTGAAATTCTTCAACATATAGTCAAAATTGCTTTAATTATAACAGTGGTAACTGTACTCCTGTTTGTAAGAAATGCAACACCATGTAGGAATCATTAGAATTAAATGAAATTCAATGCACAAATTATTTGTATTAGTACACATAAATGACGAAATTTTCAAAGCAAAAAATCAGTATTAAGTGTCTGAAATCAGTATTTGGTGTAGCCACCACGCGCTACAATAAGTGCTGCTAAACGACGTGGCATGGAGCCAAACAGATTTTGAGTGTCTGCTTGTGGAAGAGAATTCCATATTGCTTGTATTCGCAGCAAAAGTTCGTCTTTTGAAGCTGCAGGACGTGGATCACGAGCGAGACGCCGACCAATCAAATCCCCCCACATGCTCAATAGGTGACATATCCGGTGAATAAGGAGACCAAGAAAGAAGTTGCATATTTTGGACTGAACAGAAGTCTTGAACAGTCTTTGCAGCATGTGGGCGTGCATTATCCTGCTGAAAGTTAGCTCCAGAGATGCCTTGAAGGAAGGGAATGACTTCGGGCAGTAGCACTTCAAGGACGTACCTGTTGTTATTGCGATTACCTCAATTCATAGCAAATTGGATCGTCCATGATACGAAATCGCACCCCAAACCATAACTCCGGGTGTTAGGACACTATGTCATTCATTATCGCACTCTAGAAGGCAGCTTTCACCGGCATAGCGTCTAACACGAATGCAGCCATCATGGTCCCAGAAATTGAAGCGTGATTCATCTGAAAAGACAACTTGGTGCCAATCAGCTTGCCAGACTCTGCATGAGCCCATTGCAGACGCAGACGTCGATGGTTTGCCCTGAGGGGTATCCTGCATAAAGGCACCCTTACACGTAATCTACGGTGCAGCAGACGTCGACGCATTGACGAAGTCGACATTAGTACGATCATTCACAGCTATGTGCAGGTGTCGATCGTCACACGCTGACGTCACCTTCCGTCGTCCTCTGCCAGTTTTTCGAGTTGTTCGGTGCGCGTCGGGCCATTGCTTCAAAACTCGAATCACTGTAGAACTGTTCCGCTGCACACAAGCTCCTATTGCGTGGTGGGAAAATCCTCCTTCTCGAAGTACGACAAATTTCCCACTTTAAAACTCCGTAAGTTGTCGGAATTTCTCTTTATTTCGTCGTGGAGGCATACTTCGGTCGCAGTAAACGTTCACCACTAACATTAACTATTTTCAACGTCTCGCTACAGCCCTCCATTTATACGCTTTCAGCATCAGTTCAGAGGGCACTGCGCACGTCACGCATGGGCGGTGGCTCTGAAACTTAACTATTTAAGATAACATTTTATAATTGATATTTGCTGCAAAGTTCATTTAATTCTGATTATTCCTTCATGGTGCTACATTTTTTACAAACAGCAGTGTATTTACAGTTCATACAGTATGCTAAACGAATGACAGTGCCTTCTATATGCCGTAAATGATTGGCCCACATTTACGGCATATAGTGTTTCACCATCAACCCCCTAGGGAGAAAAAAGGTTAGGCGTGAAAAAGATCTGTAAAACGTACACTCCGTCCTGAATGGGTAGTTCTTGTAGATGTCCAAGAAACAGGCATCGGTACAGAAGGTCCAGAACTGGGAAGATCATCAGCAAGGACGTACGCACGCTTTATATGGTTCACTCTGACACGAACTGGCATTGGCTAATGCGGAGCACAAAAACCTTTGCAATACACTGCAAAATGTCATAAGGTCCTGAATATGGAGGTTGTTACGCACTGCGAATAGAGTCACCTCGATGCATAGCAAAGGTGCAAGTTTCTAGATCTTTGAAAACGAATGGTGTACCACGTGCATAATAGGAAGCAGGGACAGGTTATGTCTACTTATGTGTATCCTAATTCTGTCAACAAAAGTAGATGGGTTGATTGACTGCGTTTCGGAGGCAAGATGAAAAATAAACCGCCATGGTAGACGTAAGGGTTCACCATAAACCAGCTCTTAACATAAAGATTAAAGGTCTTTCTTGAAAAGACTGCGAATGTCAAGTAACATTACTGGAAGAGTTTCAAGCGAAGACAAGTCGGGATGCACATCAAAGAGGCTTTGATATTTCGAAAGAAACATTCAATCATTATGCTTGAGTATGGGTGGTAGCTAGCTGTACGGGAACGCTTGAATGCAGTGAACATGCCGAGAAGGTTTAAAAGTTCAGACTCAAATTTTTGACATTGGTCGGTCATAATTATTTCAGAGGAACCAAATCGAGAGATCTAGCTAGCAAAATAAAGTTGAGCCACATCTTCTGCAGTGATTCATTCCATAGCTCATGACTCTACCCAACGAGAGAAGAGGTTGGGGGCCGCCAGGCAATAACGATATGATTTTGTAGGGGGTAGTGGTCCAATGATCTCTTTATGGATATGTCAAAATCGTGCTGGTGTGGCAGCGAAGCTGTGAGTGAGTGAGTGAATATTAACGTCGCACTGATTAGCAACACGAGGGCTTTTGGCGACGTTTCCACGTAATTTGGCGAAGCTTTGAAAAGGAGTGTCTGGTGATGTTAAAGCGTTGAAAATGCAAAAAAGCACGAGCCCAGGTATGAAAGTCACTTTGAACTCTGAGCCAAATGAAACGAGTGGAAATCAAACGGGTAGTAACACGTTATCCAGGATGGTTTAACCCATGCAAGGCGTTGAAACAGTCGCAAATGTCGTCTTACAAATGCAGGTACAAAAGGTCTGGATCTTGATACAGATGTGGCGATCGTGAGTATTGTGGTAAACCCGACCATGGGTCCCGAACAGAATAATGCAACCCCTTAGAATTGTTTTGAGAATCTGGCTTGACAGACGAACACAAGATGTAATCACACTGAGCCTATGTGTGACGAGCACCACAATAAACTAATATAGAACGAGAAATGCCTCTTTTTTCATAGAATCACGTGAGAACCAGGAAACTATTTTCTCCAATTTTAAGGAATTACCATATATCTCCAAGTTTAATAGCTCTTTGCCTTTTTGAGCTTCTGCAATGGCTTTAAGATCTATAGGAGCTGGTGAAATATTAGCGATGCGAGAGAACGCATCTACGACCACGTTGTTAGCGCCACTGATGTGCTGGATGTCTGTAGTAAACAGTTCAATAAATGATAATTGGTTGAGTTTTACCGGAGGTAGATTTTCACGAGGCTGTGAAGGAATGCATTGGTGATTGACTAATGGTCTGCATAAATTGTGCAGTTCTGAGTTTCTAAAATGTTAAGGAAGTATTGGGCAGCACTGTAGATGGCAAAAGGTTCTTTATCATTGTGACTGAGCAGTAGTAAGCTTTTTTTTAATGAAGACAGGCGGCATCCAATTACCATCAACAAGTTGCATCAGGGATGCTCCCACTTAGGGAGTCGAAACACCTAAAGGCACATTAGGAGCAGGATGTGGCTTAATGACTTTTACGGTTGTTATAATTTTGAAATGGCTTCTATGCATTTTGAAAAAGCTGTATCAAGTTCAGAGGTCCATATAAAGGGTTGGATCCTCAAAGTCCTGAAAGTGTATCATTAACAGAAGCCTGGTACTTTGCAACAGATGGCGAAAAATGACGGTACAATTTTACCACGCCTAAAAAACTTCGTAAATCACGTGCATTGGGAACTTTGAAGTTCTGCAATACGATCTGGAAGCGGGCGAGTTCCTTCAGTGAAGACTTGACAGCCACGAATTGTCACACTTGTTATGCCTAAGAAACTTTTAGAAACGTTCACCTGGAGACCATGATCTGAAAGTCATTGAAAAAAGATGCAAAGATGTTGCTCGTGCTCATTGCTATTTGCAGAGAAAACAAGTATATCATTCATAAACGATAGCACGAATCAAGGTCATGAAGTACACTGCCGTTGAATATTTCAAAGGTTTGTCTGGCATTTCGCAGACCAAAATTTGTAAATGAGAACTGAAAAAGCCCGATGGAAGTTGTTATTAATATCTTGGACGTGCCTTCTACTTTAACAAAAATTTGAGTTTCAGCCTTGACCAAGTCGATGACACATAAAATGTTTCAACCCTGTAATCGATGCGTAGTCATGGATATGTTCAACAGGGTAACGATCTGGGATTGAATGGGCAGTAAGAGCCCAGTAATCGTCCCATGGACGCCAACCTTCCGACATCTGGGGTACGAGATGGAGTGGGGACGCCCATGATCCTTTACAAAGTATAGCTAGCCGTTCCTTCCAACACAATAGCTTCAAATTTAGCCTTGACAATTTTCTTTCACTGAGGGGCAAGGCTTCAAAGACGGCAAAAAAAAGAGGCCCCGGAGTTGTTCGTATATGATGAACAGTGGAATGAGAAATGTTGCGAAGAGTGCCTGCAGGGTGTATGAGGGTTGAATACTCTTTCAAAATATATTCTTATGGAGTAGATTCACCTGAAATGATTTAATACTTAACTTAGAGCGACATTCAGATTGTCCTCTGATTGATAAACTTGCTATTCTACCTGAAAGAAGTTTATTTTTGCAGTCCAGTAAAAGTGCGAAGTGAGCTAAGAAGTCTGAAACATAACTATAGGCAAAGGAACGCCAGCAATTATAAATTTTCAGGAAAAGTTGTGACTGCGTCAATCTTCTATTAATCCTCTTGGGTAACTTTGGGGCCAGCAATTATTCTATTTCACAGCCTCCTCGGGAAAAACACGAGATAGTGATATGCTAATGAGTTCGACTATATAAAGTCTAGATTTAGTAAGAAAGAGAAGGAGAAGGAATTGCCAAATTAAATGTAAGTGTCGTCTACGGATCTCTTCAGCGAGCTTAGATCGTATTAGATAGTATTTGATATTGTTAATCATCGAAGTAATCAAAGGGATTAGATTTAGTACCGACCTGACGTTAGTAAGAGTTCGTCTCATTGTCAATTCCGATAGCTGAGATTACTTAGACGGGAATATTAGATTTGAAGGTTAAATTTGAGTATAAGATTTGAGTATTAGGATTAATCTAGGTATTGGATAATCACTCGAGGGTTTCTACTTATAGTTTGAACTTGCATTTGTTATTTGTGTTTTATCAATAAATATTTGATATTATGGCTTTCGTTGGTGATGATATGTTTCCTTCCACACTTAGAGGCGCGCCGGGCAATGTGAACCCAGTCCAAGATAGGACTGGGGCACGACAAAGTTCCTACGAAATGCGAGGTCTAAAGAGAATGTTAGAAATCCATAGGTTATAATACTAGAATTATTAGCTGCTCTCCGCTGGAAGTTAGGATTTGGTTTCCGAGGAACATGGAAAGACACAAAGGTCCCAGCCCGTGTCAATTAGTAATTGTTCACCTGGATAGGTGGTCGGTAACAAGGATGCGAATGCTTCCAACATTTCAACTAGTAGTCGCCGTTATTGGATGCCGTGAGCGTGTCCCAAAACACTGCAAGATTTTATGCAGCGCCTGCTTTTCCTGAAAACGTTGATGATATTAATATCTTTCTGAATCTGTAGTACTATAAGAAACAAGATTACGGTGAGGACTGCCCCTGAACATACGGAGGGATGAATTACGTGACGTTTTTTGAATTGGGTCTTGTTTGCAGGAGCATCACCTGTTTAGAAAGATCCTCCAACCTCTCCACCAGTGACTAAATTCTACGAGATGCTGAAGCAACTATCGGATCAATAGAACTATCAAAGGGCATAATCGTAAAAAAAGGAACGTCCATGATTCTATCAATTATATCTGCCATTTGTTCTGGTTAAAGAGTTGATTGTCCTTGGAGAATAGGTTGGACGTGTAGAGGCAGACGTTCCAATCACAAGGAAAGAAGTAGTGTATGTTATTCTCGATGTCACTTGCCAAAGAGGGAAGATGCTTAAAGAACTTGGACGGCTTACAATCACCAAGTTCTTCGCTTCTCAAAAGTTTTCACGCTCACTGTTCTTCAGAGAGTGAAAACCGGCCGATAATTTGCTTCTTTAACTTCTCCTACATTGCTGTAGTTGGAGGTGGGGGTGATTATTCCATCAACTTTAGCAGCATATCTACTGTCCAAGTTGGCTAGGATATAATGAAATTTGGTGGCATCAGAAGTTTTGTGTGCTAGTGCAAATTTGGATTTAGCTTTTGATAACAATACGCTCAAAAGGGTGGTAATTTGGAAGAAACTCGATAAACCTGAGGTGGTTCCTTCGAGTTTCTTTCAACATCAATAGAAAATGATTGTTGCAACCTTTGATTTCGTTGTTCAATTATTCCTTGTAACTCTTAAATTTTGCTTTTCAAATCTTCTCCTTCATTCATGATCAAGTTCGTAACAATGGTTTGAACGAAGCAGATTATTATTATGGAGCACAGCGAAGTCTAACTTCAGCACAAGGAGTTCCGAGAAAAAATTTAAGATATTTTTTCAGGGGTTTATTATACAGGGTGATATTTTTTAAGCTGACACTACTTAGAGCCACCTGTTACTCGATCTGGCAATCGAAATTGCATCAAATTTGGTATACAGACTAATAATGACATGGAAAACAAGATTCCGTAAGCAAAAAATTTAGTTTCAAAATTTCTGTTCTGTCGTAGCTTACCAAATTGAAAATGTACGTAAGACACGGATATCAAAACTAAATGCAAATTTTTACTTTATTATGCGACAACAGCACCAGTAATTAGGTCTATAAACATGTAGGATCTCCGAAAAATTTTATTCTCAGCTGAAGTGAGCCAGCTTCACGTAATATGCAACTAGTATTACCAGAACGTGCATTGTTGGTAAAGTTGTATTATCTGAATCAGCGCAATGCATCTACAGGTCTTTGTGAACTTAGAACCCGACAGAAGCTACATAAAGGACCTTTATCGAGTAATGCTTTGAAGGAAATGATGAAGTTCAAGAAGAAGAGTCCCTGTAAATACGCCCAGGCAGAGGATGCAAGCCTGAGTCAAAACAGGAGATAACAGATGTGGCAAATGTAATCATCAATGGATCACAAGAAACCCTTACCGGTAATAGCAGCACCTGGGATGTAGCACGACAATTGAATATAAATTTTTCCACGGAATGGAAATTTTTGCGGTGAATTTCTCTCCTCTGCTATCCATACAAAATCAGCCGCTTTCATGACCTCAAACGCAGTAACTGTGATAAACAACTGGCACTTTATCTCTGTCATTTTTATCTAGGATGGAAGTTGACGATGGATTCTCGTGGCAAATTCTGTAGAGAGATTAGAACTATTTTCATCTGGATGCGTATGTTAACGCACAAAATTGCCAAATTCGGGCCTCTGAATAGCTTCACGGTGTGTGTGTATGTGTGTGTGTGTGCAAGAAACTCCTATGTATTACCCAAAATTCACTGTAAGGTGTAGCTTCACAGCCTAATTCCTCGTTGGGCCATTCATTTTTGAGACTGTCACTCCGACAGTCACAAAGAAACGTGTACCGCTAATGCACAAATACACCACAACAGGCTGACTAATTCTGACAGTCCACAATTTCAGCAAAGAAAATTTCTCAATCATATAATCGTTAAACAGAGTGAAGTACCACCACACATTGGTGTTAAGATACAGCAGCTGTTGTGCCATCACTTCACAGATGAAAGTTCATCAGTCACTATTTTACAGTTGCATGGCATCCTCGTTCTCCCTACCTAACTTCACGAAACCTTTGGTTCTGGAGTTGCTTGAAATCAAAAGTTTTTGTTGGCAGAGTTGCAAACTTAAGTGTTAAGGAACAACATATCGCAGAAAGTGTGGAATATTCCTTGTGATATGTTGCGTACAGCCGTAGAGAATGTGGAAAGAAAATTGCGCTGTAATTTTTATGTGTGTGTGTTTTTTTCTCATCTTCTTTTTATTGCAACCCATTTTAGATTATACAACACCATA
This sequence comes from Trichonephila clavata, assembly GCA_019973975.1. NCBI lineage: Eukaryota > Metazoa > Arthropoda > Arachnida > Araneae > Nephilidae > Trichonephila > Trichonephila clavata. Next base: position 260,393 of record BMAO01025064.1, on the reverse strand, counting down.
AATACCTCTATCGACTATTTTTGGATTCAAATATTTTGCTTACAGAATCCTGTTTTCCATGTCATTATTAGTTTGTATACCAAATTTGATGCCATTTCGAATGTTAGATCGAGCTACAGGCGACTCTGAATAATGTCAGCTTTAAAAAACACCCAATATTTTTCGCAGTTGCTTACATGCCTACTTGCCCAAATTACTCACGTGATTTTAGCATATGAAGGCATTTGCTTTCTCTTCTACTTTTCACGATTATTTTCGTTCTGGTAACCTATAACAGGCCATAAATACCCTATTGGGGATCTATTGAACTGATTTTTTCCGTGGAATCTTCTTATCATATATATTCATTAGTCTCCGTACCGAATTTGGTGCCATTTTGATTCTTAAATCGAGCTACAGGTGGCTTTAAACAATGTCAGTTTTAAAAAAATCACCCTATACATAAGAAATAATCATATACAAACAAAATTAGACGTAATAATGCAAAAATAAGTTGATTTAGTTCACAAACATAAAAAAGTTAAGTGTCCTTAAGTTCAAAAAGAAATTACATTATCAACTTCGATCAAAAGCTATTTAAAATAGATAAAATGTACCCAGTTTTAATGAAACAATACCATAAACAGTTTGAACTCATAAAATAAAAATACAATCTTTAAAATAGTCCTAAACTGGATGCAAAATTATGAACCAAGTATATTGTAAAAATTACAATTACTGTAAACGAAAATGATAAGCAAGAAACGGGTAGTTTAAAAAATAAACAAATACGGAATTGCGTGACACTGGAAAAGAAATTATAGTATTAATTTAAATTAAATAATTAACTAAAACAGATAAATTAAGGCCTAATTTTGACAGTGAATAAACAATCCCGAACTAAAAAAACACACAAAAGAAAATCTCAATTACGAAAAATTTAAATTAAAAAAATGTAAATACAATTGATCTTACATTGTAGTAGAAATCACAACATTAACTCGATTTAAAAAGCTACCTAAAACAGATCAGTTAAGGTCTGAACTTGATGAAGCTACCAATAACAAATCAGAAAAACGAAACGTATTAAAATGGAAATATAATAAATATAAATCAACTCTTTAGACTGAAATAAAAAATTCTAAAATTACTTGGAAAAAAAAGCTGTCTAAAATAGATAGAATAAGGCCTAATTAGGATGAAACTACCATAAGCGGACAAGAAGAAAACATAAAATCAGAAAATCTTACAAAATTAAAAAAACAAAATCTAAAACAAACAAAATAAGTGTAAAAAATCCAAACTACATATTGAATCAGCTTAGAAATATAAACTGGAAAATGATAAAAAAAAAAAAAACAGACTTCAAAATAATAAAATTCAAACAAATTTAGCTTAGGTATAAACTGAATAACAACATCAACGTAAAAGAATAAGTAAAACAATAAATAATTGTAATGATAGTTAAGACATGTAACAATCCCTGAAAAGATACATGAAAAATAAATCTTCGCATTCAGTGATAAACATGAGGCTAAGAAAATTGCTTCAAAATTGAATTTTGAAGTATTTAAAACAAATTTCGAAAAATTTCCTTCAAGGTGCACACCATCATGACTTATAGTTTTATGCCATGTTTCCCACGTCTGTCATGTTTCCTTTTTTTGGTACATCGCGGACACAAACACGCAAATTCTTTCTGTTACTAGTACAAATTTTTAAATGAAGCCTCCTATCAGTTGAGTTCAATGAATTCACAACCCCCCCCCCCTTCAAGTACATCTACTCAGAATCTTTCCATAAATCAGTCTCATCGCTAGACAATTAATAATTTCAAAACCTTCACTTATCGTAATACTATATATATAACCTTAACTAACACTCTTTCTCTCTTTTCTAGTAATCCTTTCTCTTCTGTTCACTACAGTTGTATTGAAATGATAATGCCTGTAGCTTATATCACGTTTCCTTTACAAGGTGAGCATCAAACAACGTCCTAAAGTAGCCCAGAGGTTAGTTTTTGTTTATTTAATTGGATTGTTATTAACACAACATTGCCCTCTAAGGCAACTCGGGAGCTATTGGTGACAAATCTCGTTATTTTGAACCTCGCGTTCTATCGGACAGGATAATTATGCTCTTTGAACCCTCCTAACACCGCTCTATCCTTCTCACATGGGACGCTGCCCTGATGAAAGATTCTAATTACAGTAGGGAAAACAGACGCTTTATAAGGTAATTATGCTCAGATGGTCTACAACTTTCACGGTCCCTTCTGCCAGAACTAAGTCACAGAATCATCCATTAAGAACGTTATCCAAATCATAATACCGCCATCGACATCTGAAAACTTTCAGCTAATACATCACTTTCCAAACTTCCATACTGCACCAACATGAGGCCAATTTAACGTACATCTGATAGTTAAAATAGGTCTGATAGTCAGGGCAGGTCTTCAGTAGCACCACGACTTGACAATGGCGGTGACAAGTTAGCGACCTTGACCACAAATTTAACACAGCCAACCCAGAGGTAAATAAACACGCGTCAGAGCCCGCTACACATCTAGTATTAAATGTTTTGTTCTAATGACCCTCTTATAATTTTAAATTTGATAAAAAGGAAAACCCTTAAGATGCATTCGTATGTTGACTTTTCTGTGTTATTAATTTAATAATATCCACTAAATGAAAAGAAAAAATTATTACTACTTTTATATTACTGCTGATATCATAAGATTTCTTTTCCTGCGCATAATTCCCCCATTAAAATTTCCGGAATAATTTACAATTCATAAGAATACATACCTTCATTTATATGAATTATGTGAGGATGACGAATTGATGTCATAATATAAATTTCTCGTCGAATTCTCAACATATCCTCTTCGCTTTCGATTTTAGCTTTCTTAATAGTTTTTATTGCAACCTAAAAGAGAAAAAATGAAATAAAAATAAAGAAAATAAATATTACATGATTAACTATACAAACTTCACTTTGATTTTGGTCATTTTTTCATGCAATTGTGAAAAATTCACATTTAACCCCTTAAGCGATCAGTTTTTTTTTTTTTTTTTGCCCAAAATGTTTCTAAAAAAGGCACATTTTTTATTGCATATAATTAAGCATAATACTTCACATAATGCAAAAATAGATGAATTTTATTTTAATTCTCAATTTTATATATAAAGTTTTTACACTGACTGGAATTCGAATTTATCTATCTATATATATATAGAAATATTATTTTTAATTATATTTATCGTAATAACGTATTAGGTGATAAATTTAACATACATTTAAAATTTAATAACTTTATTTAAACATTGTATGGAACATGGATACACTGTTAACTTTATAAAATGATATACACCTAACAGTTAAACATAAAAATATGTTATTAGTTGTACAAATAATCGACAGATGGCGCCTCAAGCTAAGTAAATTTAAAATATTATATTTTATTTAAAATTAATTGTATATGGCTGGGTGGTACTTTTATTTTCCATAAATTTTAAAACAAAATTTAGAGTTTTTAAATGTGTTTATATATATAGTCTTAATGTTATTATATCCAAACTTAATAATTTATGCGTTACTGTTATTGACCTTTCTATTGCCCGGAAAAATGTTTTTTGCTGTACTCATGTGGTAAGTCTTTACCTAATTGTTTTAACTTTGATTTTAAAATATTCTAGTAATTATATTTTAGGCTATAATATTATCGTTTTATATTGATAGATCTTATTATTTATATATTATTTGTAATAATAGTTAAACTTCTCTTGACATTTGTTACTTTCCCTATGGCCCAGAGTATTGGTAAATTCAGGTGCAGGTTGGCTGGCCGAAAATCTTTGTTTAAACATGCAATCCTGGTTCCTAAGGCCACGAGTTTGCTCTGTGGCTAAGACTTTATTCTATCATAACTACAGTTATCATGAGTTTACAACTATTTCGTGTATATTTTTGTAATATATATATATATATATATATATATATCTTCACTATTAAAATTCGAAGGTAAACAAACATATCTACCTATCTATGTATGTATGTGCGTCTATCTTCTAAAGAACCGCACGACGCAGAAAATCGCGGAAGTTACCAAAAGATTGGGAACGTTCCGAGGAAGCCATTTTACCCATTTATATTCCGATATTGCAATAAGTTAAAAAGATATTAATTAAAAACCTTAAAACGCCTAATTGTTTTACTCCTGCAGGTTGTTTACTTGGCAGAACTTCCATTCCGTTTCGGCCGAGCGGCGATCCGACGTTTTCCACCATCTTAAAACTGCCATCCAATTTTTATTAATGAAATCAGACAAAAAATAATTGCAGAATCGGAAAGATCATTTATTTCGCCACGATACGGTATAATTTCTTTTGCAAAATAATGATATTTTCTGTTTTTTACGAATTTTTTAAAAAATGGTTGAAACTGATGCGTTTTTATGAAAATTAATTCTAAATTGTTGCGTATGAATTTTTTTAGTGTTATTAAAGTGATATTCTACACTAAATAACTTCAAGCCTTTCTCTTTTAGATCCAGTCATTTAAAAAATAAAATTCTAAAAATTTTTTTTAAAGAATTTAAAAAAAAAAAGCCAAAATTTTTACTAAACATTAAATAACTTCGTCATTTATGAAGGTAATCGCACGAAACCTTTTTTTCTGTGTGTAAAAGAATGTTATCCGTAATCTGTGCGAATATTGAAAAAATTGCTTAAACATAACGGATTTTTTAAAAAAAAGTGATTTTCGTAAAAAACCATTTTTGCGAGAAATAATTTAAACAGTATTTTTTCTACATTTATTATTTCAAAGTACTTTATTTTTGCACAATTAATTTGTGAAGTTTGAAAGCATTAACTTAAAAATTATGCCCTAAAAATAAAAATAATTAATTAAAAATACGCGATTTTACATTTAGCCAAACCTTGGCATCGAAAAATAGTTTTGCACCAAAGACCTTTGAACTGTTTCACCGTCAACCGCATCTAACTCAAGGGTTACACTAAAAAGTTCTGCCTTAAACAGAGGGAAATCAGTAAATTTGCGGAGTAAAAAAAAAAGAGTGAAAAAGTTATTTTAGCTTCAATTTTCGTCATCTTTTCTTCATATAATTTTCAAAATTAAATTATTATAGATATCAGATTAAGATGAAAGAATGTATTCAATACATTTCTGAGATTCATTTAAAATATCACAATTTTTGTTTTCTTTCATAAAACTTATAGTTTATTTTAAAATAAGGCCTAATGTACATAACGTTTTTTGACATATAATTTCACAATAAAAACACAAAATTTGCCCATTTTGAAATTTTTTTTGGAATAATTCAGTTAAATAAGCATAGCTTCCTTAGAAAAAGAAAGCTATGTTCATATTATATGTATTCTTTATTATTAATTGCGTTTTATTCATGTATCAAAAATCAATAAATTTTTTGCAATACATTTAAATGTAATCGTCAATCGAAATTTTTCAATCGTTATGTGAATATCCTGTGTGGATCCCCTCAATTAAAAATTAATTTCAATTTGAACCTCCCATTCATTATTAATGCCTATTTCACCTTCTGCTACGGGTCTATATGGTGTAGTGGGTAGTGCGTCTCTTCCACCAGGCAGCAAAATGACTATTACATATCTTTGGGTTCGAATCTAGAGAATTCGATTTTTTTCATTCCTGCTTATTTTCCCCACGTAAATTAATTTTACTGATAAATACACATATTTTAACATGCTCCTCAGTTATTTTAATGCACTTTTCATATTTTTTAGCCTTTAAAAAGGTTCTTTTCTGATTTTTATTCATTCAAAGTAATTTCTCTCTTCTTCAATGATTGAATTCACTTGCTGCATCCCCACTGATCTGAAATTTACTTCATTTTCAGTGCTGACATTATTTAAGCAAATGGTATGTCACAATTAATTGCTAAATGAGCATTTTTAATCAATTTTATTATAAAATAATTAATAAGTTAGTTTTGTATAATATACTTTTATTCGCAGATACGTGTTTAAATAATTTAATTAACACAGAGTGGAATGAAAAACTATAAAATTAAAATTTAAAAAATTAAATGTTTTTATCAAATAGTATTATTTTCTTTTTGAATGTTTTTTTCAGTAAATGTTAGCATATAACTAGGTTTTCCCCCAAAAGTGGATTTTTAACACTTACATATGTTAAACATCCAAACATTTCAAGAGCTATCTGTAGAACTTTTTTTATTAGTATTTATTGATAATGGATTTAAATTAATATATTTTTTTAAATCGAAGGAATGTTTCTATTATTTTATTATTAAATTAATTATTTGTTAATAAAAAGTATATCGCCTATTATTTAGAATAAAAATACGCTCTAGAGACATTTTTAAGCTAACTGTAAGTAACTATTGATTGATTAATGAAAACCTGAAAATTATTTTATTATTTTAGATTCCTAAAACCTATGTAATATAAAAAAATGATGATTTTTTTTAATCAAGCATCAGAATAGTTTTCTTTTTATTGTTTAAATTTATTATTTTTTTACTAAAATAATATTGTTTTTCAAGTCAATAATAGAAATTTGAAGATAAATCTTATATCTGAGGAGAGTAAGGGGAAAATAGTTCTACTCTCAAAAAAGCCACTGTAACACCGTGCTGTAGAGAGAGAGAAAAGAAACCTGTTTGGACATGAGTAAGATCTGGAAAATATTTTTTGAAAAAGGGAATTGTAATGACGTTAATATATATGAATCACGCACATACCAGGAATTTCGATAAAGGAAGGGGAATTTCTATTGCAATATGTTATGCATTCGAATATGTTCATGCAATGCCGGGTTAAATGGAAAGGAATGAAACCCGTCTGACAACGAAGAAAAGTGAACAAATTTCGAGAATAAGAAATTTAATGACATTGGTACAGAAATCACTCACATTTTGCATGCGTACACACACACAGAAGTGTTGTGGTCCTGAGGGAAACAGGATATTCCGGGTGGTGATTAAGTAATTCACTCGGTAAAAACCCGTGCAACGCCGGGGTAAGCGAGGTGGAGGGGGGGGGAATAAGGAAGTCAAACTAATTTCGAAAAAGAATATTGGAAGTGCTGATTTATTGAAGGGGAAGGGAGAATGCTAAACGGTAAAGCCCGAGCGATGCCGGACAATGCACTCACATCACACGTGTACACACCCACACAGAAGTTCTGGCGTCATGAGGGAAAGAGGAACTTCTCATGGGGATTAAGTTAACACTCGGTAAAAGCCCGTGCAATGCCGGGCTTAGCGGAGGGGGAAAAACATAGAAGCCAAAGTTATTTCGAAAAAGAATATTGGCCATGCTGATTTTGTGAAGAGAACGGAAAATTTATAAAAGTAGAGAAAGCCCGTGAAACGCCGGGCCATGAAAGCTAGTCTACACTATTAAAATTCGAAGGTAAACAAACGTATCTATCTATGTATCTATCTATCTATGTGCGTCTATCTTCTCATGAACCGCACCACGCAGAAACTCGCAGAAGGTACCAAAAGATCGGGAACGTTCCGAGGAAGCCGTTTTGTCTATTTTTATTCCGATATTGCAATTAGTTAAAAAGGTATTAATTAAAACCCTTAAAACGCCTAATTGTTTTACTCCTGCGGGTTGTTTACTTGGCAGAACTTCCATTCCGTTTTGGCCGAGCGATGATCCGACGTTTTCCCCCATCTTAAAATTGCTGTCCAATTTTTGGTGTTGAAATCAGACAAAAATAATTACAGAATCGGAAAGATCATTTATTTCGCCACGATACGGTATATTTTTTTTTGGAAAATAATGATATCTTCTATTTTTTAAGAATTTTTTAAAAAAGAGTTAAAACTGATGCGTTTTTATGGAAATTATTTCTAAATCATAGCGTATGAATTTGTTTTCATGTTATTAAAACGATATTCTACACTAAATAACTTCAAGCCTTTCTCTTTTAGATCCAGTAATTTAAAAAATAAAATTCCCAAAACTTTTTATTAAAGAATTTTTAAAAATCAGTCAAAATTTTTACTAAACATTAAATAACTTCTTAATTTAAGAAGGTAATCGCACGAAACTTTTTTCCATGTGTAAAAAATATTATTCGTAATCTGTATAAAGATTGAAAAAATTGCTCAAAAATTACGGATTTTAAAAAAAAATTGTGATTTTCGTAAAAAACCGTTTTTGCGAGAAATAATTTAAATAGTGTTTTTTGTACATTTTTTTATTTCAAAGTACTTTATTTTTGCAATTAATTTGTGAAGTTTGAAAGCATTAACTTAAAAATTATGCCCTAAAAATAAAAAATTAATAAAAAAATACGCGATTTTACATTTAGCCAAACCTTGGCGTCGAAAAATAGTTTTGCGCCAAAGACCTTTGAACTGTTTTACCGTCAACGGCATCTAACTCAAGGGTTACACTAAAAAGTTCTGCCTTAAACAGGGGGAAATCAGTAAATTTGGCGAGTGAAAAAGTTATTTTAGTTTCAATTTTCGTCATTTTTTCTTTAGATAATTTTCAAAATTAAATCATTATAGATGTCAGATTAAGATGACAAAATGTATTCAATACATTTTTGAGACTCATTTAAAATATTTATCAGTATCAAAATTTTTGTTTTCTCTCACAACTTATAGTTTATTTTAGAATAAGGCCTAATGCATATAACGTTTTTTGACATATAATTTAATAATAAAAACGCAAAATTTCCCCATTTTGAATTTTTTTTTGGAATTATTCAGTTAAATAAGCGTAATTTCCTTAGAAAAAAAATAACAGTTTATGTTCACATTATATATTACTTATTCTTAATTGCATGTTCTCTTAATATGTCAAAAATCAATAAATTTTTTGCAATACATTTAAATGTAATCATCAATCGAAATTTTTCAATCGTTATTGAATATCCTCTCTTCAATTAAAAATTACTTTCAATTTTTACCTTCCATTCATCATTAAGCCCTATTTTCACTTTCTGCTACGGGTCTCCGTAAACCAGTCGGTAGCACGGCCGGATCATAGCATATTGCATCATGACGGAGTGACATCGTGTAGTTCTGGGTTCGAATCCAGGGAACTCGATTTTTTTCATTTCTGCTTATTTTTCCCACGTAAATTAATTTTACGGATAAATACTTGTTTTAACATGATCCTCTGTTATTTTAATGCACTTTTCAAATTTTTTTTTTCCCTTCAAAAAGGTTTTTTTCTGATTTTTAATCATTCAAAGTAATTTCTCTCTCTTTCAACAATTCCTAACAAGAAGCTTTCATTTCTGTTTATTTTTCCCACGTAAATTTTCAGTGCTGCCATTATTTAAGCAAACGGAATGTCACAATTAATTGCTAAATGATTGTTTTTAATCAATTTTAATATAAAATAAAATAATAAGTTATAGTTTTGTATTTTAAAAATAACGATGAATTTAAGAGAAAATTATTTTTAAAAAGTTCATTGATCATTTAGAATCAGTGATTAAAAAAATAAAATGCCGAAAGCTATCTTTTTTTAAAGAATTTTAAAAAAAACTTTTTTTTTTACAAAACAAAGATATTTTGCATATTTTATGATTTTTTCTAAAATGAATCAATATCGTTACTTTTAAATAAAAATGATTTTTAAAACTTTTAGAATCAGTGATTTAAAAAAAAAGCCCAAAACCTTTTTGAACAAATTTTAATAAAACACTCAAAATACTTAAAACAATCATTTAATAATTTCTTCTTTTATAAAGATAATTGCATTAAACTTTTTTCCCGTGTGTCGAATAATTCAAAAAAGTCCTCACAATTTTACTTCAAGATTTAAATTAGTAGTAAAATTTTGTAATTTCAAAAATTTCTATTTTTCTCTCTTTTTCAACATACAACTATTTTTAAAAAGGCTACATTTTCGTTTCCGGGGACTAAAAAATTGCAACGAAAAGTGAGTGAGTGAGTGATTTTTAAATTCGCACTGTTCGCCTATTCGAGGGTTATTGGCGATGGACCACGAAATGTTCAACCATGGTCAAGTGATGAGGACGACACCTGAGCTTTCACCCATCTCTCCTAATTACCACACCACACCAACGCAAGAACAAATTTCGAAAAAGGGAGTTTTAATAACATAGTTAAAGAAATCACTCACATCGCGCACATACACACACATAAGTGCTATCGTCCTGAGGGAAACAGGAAATTCCCATGGGAATTAAGTTATTTACTAGGTTTAAGCCCGTGCAACACCAGGCTTGAACAGAGAGAGAGACGGACACGTGTTAAAAATCAAGAGTCCGTGACTACTCAAAAGCCAGATGTCTTTTCAAGTATATGTCTTATTGAAGAGGTATACTTGAGAATTTAAGCATGGCGTTATAGGTAATAAAAATTAATGGTCGGAGCGGCAAACTTCTGGTAAGGCCTTGTGTTTTTCATTCCCGAACTGGATAATAAATTTAATACTTGAAGATGTAACGGGAAAATAAAAGTTAGAAGTGGCTAGGGATTTAATTTTAGATCTGATTTAATTATCCTTACATATATATATATATATATATATATATAATGGGACAAACATTCTACCACAGTTTCATTGAATGTGTAATGCCTGTCGGTTCCTGCTTGCCTCTGAGACCTCTTGACTACCTTCGGACCCTGCTAGGTGTGTGGGAGAAACTGAATAATCAGTAGACATGATTCACTCTAGTTATTTTAATGTCACCAAAATATCAAGCAGACACAATAACATTCTAATTAAGATAACAGATCAGATAGCAGAGTGCGGAGGTGAGACTCGTTAGTGTGGGGATAATAATACGGACCCTCAATTGATGTCATGATAACTTAAACAAGCTCAATATAAACTATGTCACGCAGTAATAAGCTAAACTTCTACTTAAATAAGGATCACGATACCTGTACTTTTAAATCCTACACTTGAGTCCTTGAAGGCGATCCTTATCTGGATTTAATCACCGTCGATTGATCTTCTCTCAGAAATCTTCCATTGATAAACTCCGATTGCACTTAATCATTTCACGATCCTTCACTCTCCAACTAACTACAAAAACTCGCAAATACAGAATTTATATAATATACCTAATTTACATAATCACGCTTTCTTCACTCGGTGAAAGTTGGATGAATTAAATATTTTTCTTAAAGAGTCCTGAAGGGGTTAGCAGAGCCGCGTATAGATCTGTCCCAAATGCATCCTACTTAAAGGGTACCATTTCAGAATTTTTCATTTGTGTTTTAATAAATTGGGTCACATTTCGATAGCTTCGAAGCCAAACAGGAATATTCAAAAAGTTCTATAGAGTGTAATAAACATGTGTTATCGCAATTGGACACTCTCCATTCTGCTTAAATACGAACGCTTTGTGGTAAAACTAAATCAAACAATAATGTTCATAAAATATCAAAGTCATTTTCTTTTGTATTATGTATTTATGATTTTGTGAAGTGAGTGCAAAATCAATTGTTTTCCTCCACCAACAAATTTTAGTATCCTTTTTACTTTTTCTTTAAGGCATGGGAGTCTAAACTCTGACTCTTTGAGGGCTACATTATGAAAAAAAAAATTTAGTCCACTTTTACAATATTTTTTTAACAAAGTGAAATAAAAATTAACTCTATGTAGTTTTATTTAAGTGAATTAACTTCGCTTCATTATAATTTTTTTTAAAATTTGAATTAGATATTGTTACGAATTTTGTGTAAATAGTGTAAATAATTTGTATTTGGATATGTAATACATTTATATTACTCTATGTTATATTTATTGTAATATTCGTAAGCAACGCCGTCCCTTACGTTATACTAGCGATTCAATGGGAACTTGGCGAAATCTTGGCGCTAGAGCCAAGTTGGCAATGTTTTTGACAACCAATTTACCGACCATTCTTGGCGAGTTCGGAACCCTATGGATTCTTCTAGAAATTGGTGGGGAAAATCCACTAATTTCACGATCTATGACGCAAGCGGATCTTTCTAGCAGTTCTGCTCGTCGAAACGAGTCAGTCTTGTTTCAACCAGTGATTAGTGAGCATTGTTTTAACTAGCGATTAGTAAACTTGCCTTGACCGTGATTACCAATTAGCTCGGCTATACTTGTGAATACATACGCGTATATTATACACTGATAAACGTGTCTGGGTGCTGTTGAAGATGTGCAATCCTTCTGAAATTTATTCTGTGAATATTGCTTTTGAATCCTGTATTTCAAGGATTGATTTTAGGCAATAAATTCTCATCACTCTTAAAGAACAGTCTTGCTGTTTGCGACTGATTTGCATAAAATCCTCGAAAACTGATCAACGTAACAGTTTGGTGTCAGAAGTGGAATTTTAATCCAATAACAAGAGAGATAGATGAGCAACTGAAGGCACTGTTGGAAGCCATCAATGCTATCAAAAACAGCCAAGAAGCGGCTAAAAATGAGTTGAAGGAGATAATGGAGAAAGGCCAAATGCAGAGAAACAAAGAAGAGACTGATAAAGGTCTGGAAAATTTACAGAAGAGTCAAAGAGAGACCAAGAAAGGTCAAGAAGAGCTGAGAAATACTTTAGAAAAGAAAATAGACAGTGTGGAAGAGAAAATAGCGTTGAAAGTGGAAGAAAAAGTCGGAGCTGATGAAAAGAAAATGGAGGAAGAAATAGAAAGGGCTATACAGCAAGTTGAAGAAAAAATTGAAGTTGCTGGAAATTTTACTTTTATGTCACAGAGAGTGGATGATCTTGAAAAGAAATTCTTAGCTGGCCGGAATAAAAACGAAAGCAAGATTGTGCCTGTGTCTCTTTTCAGTACCTGTGCTTGCTTTTCCAGTGCCTGTGACTGTCTCTCCAGTGCCAGTGAAACAGTCAACCTATGACGGAAAAACCAACTGGGAGGTATACAAGACTCAATCTTCAAAAATTACAGAAGCTAATGGATGGACTAAATGGTCAAAGCATGTCAGCTAGTAGCATCCCTTAGGAGAGAAGCCGCTGAAGTCCTGCTGACTCTTCCCGACACAGAGCGCCTCAACTGGAACTCCCTGTAAAATGCTCTGGATCTTCGGTTCGGCCAGAAATACTCCAAAGACTACCGCACGCCTGAAGATGTAAAGAGGACTCCAGAAAATCGGGGAAAGTTTGCAAGAGTTTGCCTCTGAAATAGAAAGGTTCGCCAACTTGGTTTTCTCCAACTACCCAGCAAATGTGCGAGAAATAATTTCTCTGTTATATTTCATGAACGAACTGAAGGATGAAGAAATACAGAGAGGTATAAGAATGGCAGATGTTCAAGATCTAAAATCTGCCCTAAAATTCGATGCCGACACTCAGGCCAGTCGCAGAAACCACCATTCCATTCGAGGAGCTAGAGTGACTGCAGATGCGTCTTCTGAATCTCCATGAATAAATGACATTGAAAAACTGAGAGAGGATATCCAAGCTTGAATGGCTCAACGTCAGAACCAAGAGAAACGTAACTTCAAGTGCTGCGGATGCGGTGGAACGAGACACCCGAGAAAAAACTATCCCCGAGAAAGGAAGGAAGAGAACCTATGTTTTTATTTCCAAAGAGGAAAACTAGAATATGGTCATCTCGCGGGGTGGAGGTCACCAGATAATGAATAGCCCCATCACAAGATTCTCCAGATTACTGTAGTGAATGTCGGCTACAATGAACTCTACGTGATATGACAGATGAATAAAATCTCGTGCCATATGGTTGTTCATACTGGAGCCCCAATATGTCTATAATAAGAAAATTTAGCTCGAAACTCAAAGGTTAAGATTACCTGGTTGCCACCCTGTGTTTCCTTGCAGACAGTGACGGGTGACAAGATTCGTGTGCGTGGGAAAGGTAACATAAATCTAAGTTTTGGAAATATTAATTTTCACCATACGGCATGTATAGCAGGTATTACCGATCCCTGTATTCTGAAGAACAATAACTTGTGACGGGCTATTCGCGAGATTTCAGTACTAATCCTCTTGGGAAACTTTGGGGCTAGCATTTATACTATTTCACAGCCTTTTCAGGAAAAACACGAGATAGTTATATGTTAATTAGTTCGAGTATATAAAGTCTAGATTTTGTAAATGTAGAGGAGAAAAGGAATTGCCAAGCTGTCACGTAAGTAACGCCGGGGAATTGCTTTAGGAACTTAGCGCGTGTTTGATAGATATAAATTATAAGAGTAAATGGTTAGATTGACAATCGAAGATAATAGATTCAGTACCGACCTGAGAATAGCTAGTGATCGTCTCCTTGTCTATTTCCGGTAACCGAGATTACTTAGAATTGAGTATTAGGATTAATCGACGTATTAGGGAATCACTCCTAGGTTTCTTCTTATAATTAAACTTGTGATTGTTTAAGTGTTTGTCAGTCCTGAATAAATATATTTGTTGTAATGGCATTTGTTGGTGATTATATGTTTCCTCCCACACTTAGAGACGCGCCGAGTGGAATGAGCGGGGTCCAAATTAGGACCCATCCACCACAATGGCACCGAACGAGTTTGTCCTCAGGACATATCTCCCTTAACCCCGAGATGGGAGTCGGATCCAATTTTAGGCTCTTGCCTGACATTTGTTTCTCAGGAGTTGAGAATATAGAGGAATTTCTAGAATATATTGACGGTAATGTTAAATCTTACGAGATACCTAGCAATTTGGCATGTTCTTATCTCAAAGGGCGGCTCCGAGGACGTGATTTGGACTGGTTTGAGGTGTTTAGGTCATCGTTAGTACAGGGGAATGCTACGGATTTCGCGCAATTAAAAGAAGCATTGACGGAAAATTTCCCAGTGGTTAGGAATAAGACTGAATTAGAAGTCAGGTTCTATTAGTCGTATCAGGGTCACGGCCAGACTCCATCAGACTTTATAAACGACTTACTCAAAATACACAAAAGGTTGGGACTAAATATGTCGGAAGCAAATTTAATCGATCACATTATTGCCCGTTTGGAACCACAGTTGATGGAATACATAGAGATTCGAAATCGAACTTCTCAATTGCAGTTACTTCAGATGATCACGAAATATGAGGAGAGATATTTGAGGAGAGACAATCAGGGTTCGAGTAATAATAATAGTGAAAGACGAGTTTGGGATGTGAGTAGGAGGTCTACCGAAGGTCGTACAAGTAGAAATTGGAGAGATACAGGGGTAGTTGAACGTTAAAATGATAGGAGACATGGTTATAGAACTTCATATGGGACGAGACCCCAGAGGAACCATGATAATCAAGGGTTCGAGAACAGGAACCGTATTGATAGGAATGATCACAGGTTCCAGAATCGTGGTGGACGAAATCAGTTTAGAAATAGGGGTCCGAGTGATAATTTTGAACGGGGGTCGAATAATCATTGGAATAGGGGTAGTCATAAAAATTTAAACTTTTTAAGCGTTCGAAATCAGGATCGATCGCATGGGGATGAGAAACCTCCTATAAGGGTTTCTGCTTTACGGATGTCCCCTGTAGAACTTCAGTACATGCCCATTTTAGTGAATGATATCTTCACTAAGGCATTACGGCATACTGGGGCCGAGAAGTCGTTCATCTCTGAAGAAATGTATCGGTCATATTTTTCTTATAAGCCAGTTAAAAAATCAAATGCAAAAGTTATAACAGCTCAGGGCGCCTGTTGCAACAATATAGGGACGGTAGAATTAGAGATACGAATAAGAGAATATAAGAAAAAGTGGAATTTTCATATATTAGCGGATCTAGAATAACCCTGCATTTGAGGTATCAATTTTATTAGAAACTCGAAGATTTTCATGAACTTCGAGGAAAAGTCATTAGCGATTCCGGATTCGCAAATCGAAGAAATAAAAATCGATGAGGGGAATTTAGAAATTGATCTTTCAAATACAACACTAGAAGAAAGTCAAAAGAGAGAATTAAAATCGTTATTTAATAGTTTTAAGGGGAAGTTCTCGGAAAAACCGGGACTTACTCAGGTATTAATTATATCATGAAATTGATACGGGTGATAGCACTCCGGTAGTATCCAGACCGGATAAGTATGACAGGGTTAACCAAGGTATCATTGAGTACCATATTGAAAAAATGCTACGAGAAGGCACCATCGTACAAATTCAATCTGCTTACGCATCTCCTGTAGTATTGTGTCGTTAGAAGAACGGATTACCCCGGGACAATCCGGAGGCGTATAGATTTGCGGTGGATTATCGCAAACTTAATGCGGTAACTAGGTACCCTAGATATCCTTTGCCACTCATTGAGGATTTAATTACCAATATTCCTCATTCGAAGATAATGAATACTTTGGATCTACGCACCGGCTATTTTCAATTGGCAGTAAACCCCAGGGATGTTGCCAAAACTGCTTTTGTGACGAAAAACGGCACTTATGCGTTTAAGCGCATGCCATTCGGCCTCTCGGGGGCAGCGCCAAATTTTCAGAAGGCCATTGACATTATATTGAAACCGGTGTTAGAGAAGTGTGTGCAAATATACATGGACGACGTAATAATCGCGTCTCCATCATTTGCACATCACTTGGAACCAGGGCTTCGAACCGGAACTGAACCGAAAACCGAAAACCAGAAAAAACCGTTATTTTGGTCGGAACGAAAACCGGAACTGAACCGAAAAAAAATATCGGTTTATTTCGGTTCGATATATCTTTCAGTCATTTTGTTACTGTTACCAACTTATCAATATTTTCTAATTTAACGTCAACTTTATAATTATCATTACATGTATACTGCTTCTCGATTTCCTATTTTGATATTCACTAGTATTTTTCTGTTTCAGTTTCGCATGAAACTACTTGTAGAAGACATATTTAATTCAGTTGATTAAACTAGAAGTATAGATGATTTTTTAAGAAAAATATCGAGTTATATTTTATTTTTCACATCTCAGCATGAGATCATCCACGGATGTTTGTATAGACTGTTTAGATCAGGGAGGAGTAAATAGACAGGAGAGGCCCTAAGTGACGTAGCATGAAGCATCTATCAAATCTTCTGCGCATCAAATGGGTGTTTGGTAATGGCGGCGATTCAAATGTTTCGTAATAGTAGTATTTCATTAGGCGATTTTTACGTCAATCATTGATGTCATCATCCATCACTCCGCCCCCAAATGAATCGGGCTGGCCAGGGCTTCGAACCGGAACTGAACCGAAAACCGAAAACCGGAAAAAACCGTTATTTTGGTCGGAACGAAAACCGGAACTGAACCGATATTAATTTTTTAGTTGAACCGGAACGAAAACCGGAACAAAAAAAATTACGGTTCGAAGCCCTGCTTGGAACATTTAAAGGAAGTATTTAGGTTATTGCAGGAAGCGGGGGGTTGACGTTAAACAAAGATAAGTGTAAGTTTCGGTGTGAAAAACTAAAATACTTAGGTCTAGTAATTAGTAAAGACGGGATAGCCACGGATGAGTCTAAAAAGTTAAGGCAATACTCGAAATAAAAGCACCAAAGAATACGCGGGGAGTATCAAAATTTCTCGGAATGGCCCAATGGTATCAAAAATTTGTTAAGGGTATGCAGATGTCTGCGAGCCACTGTATGAATTAAAAAAGAAGGGTAGGAAATTTAATTGGTCGGAAGAGGCGGAAGTTGCTTTTGGATCGATCAAACGTGCAATTACGGAAGCACCTGTATTAAAATTACCGGATTTGTGTTTTAATGTACAATTTGAGCTTTTTACGGACGCGAGTTCTATTGGGATTGGAGCGGTGCTTACTCAATGTCAGAGATCCATAGCATATGCGTCCCGCACACTTAATGGGGCGGAGCTCAATTACACAGTAACCGAGCGCGAATGTTTAGCGGTGATTTGGGCTTTAAACAAGTTTCGCACCTACTTTGGATCATTAAATATAAAAGTAATTACAGACCATGCAGCATTAACGAAACTCACTAATGGTAAAAAATTATCAAGTCGTATGATACGATGGTCACTCAAGCTAGCCGAATTTAATGTTGAATGGGAGCATAGACCAGGGATTCAAAATGTTGTGGCAGATTTGTTGTCGCGGAACCCTGTGGAAAGTTTTGAGGATAACAATATAACTTTTGTGCAGTAATTAGAGATTTGATACTTTCGTCAAGGGAGCAATTGATTGCCGAATAAAGGCAGGACCCTGAGCTAGGCCACATTTATCGTTATTTACAAAACCCCGATGACTGTACGCTAAATGCGGGAGTCTGCGGAAACTGGTCTCAGGATTTAAAAATAATTCAAGGCTTGTTATTTTATGCGAAGTACGCATCCTGTCTCGGAGAAATGAGAGTATATATTCCAAAGTCAATGCGAGGTGCAATAATGCGCGAATTTCATGATAAGCCTATGTCTGGACACCTCGAGATTAGGAAAACATATTTACGCGTGAAGGATGCTTGTTATTTTCCTTATATGCGAAGGGCGATACATGATTATGTTTTGACATGTGATACGTGCCAGAAATTTAAATATAAGAACGCGTTACCGGCCGGTCATTTAATACCGATTGTAACTAATTATCCAAATGAAATAGTTTCATTAGATTTGTTAGGCCCCTACACAGCATCGAAACCTGAAACATACAGGTATATTTTAGTGATAACGGATCATTTTACAAAGTGGTTGGAAATAATACCCCTCAGAAAGGCGGCCGCAAAAATAATCGCCAATACTCTATTCGAAAATTATATTTCTCGATATGGAGCTCCAATAAAACTAATTAGCGACAACAGCCCCAATTTATAACCGAAGTTTTTGAGCATTTAAGTACTAGATTAGATATAAAGCATGTCAAAACAGTTGTGTATCGACCTCAACCAAATAGAACGGAACGAGTTAATCGCGATTTATTACAAATGATTGCTTCTTTTGTAAATTATAATCACGAAACCTGGGACAAGTTTCTAAGTGAATTCGCGTATGAATTACGAACGGCAGTTCACGAAACCACTGGAAAGACTCCAGCAGAATTATTTTTGGGCAGGAAACTTATTAGCCCGTTTCAAAAACTTGTGATGGTGACGGATGGAACAGAATTTGTGGTTGGGAATATTGAAAAGGTGTTTGAGGAAGCTAGGCAGAATACGAAGAAAAAGCAGGAAAAGTGGGCGAAGTATTACAATAAAAGGAGACGCAAAATTAACATTAAGGTGGATTATTTAGTGTTGGTCGAAACTCACCCTATAAGTTCAGCCAGTAAAAAGGTGGTTGCTAAGTTTTGTCCTAATTTTGAGTGTCCTTTTAGAGTTGTGAATGTTAAAAACAATAATGTTGTAATTTGGAAGGCAGGTAGAAGAACTACAGTCAATATAGACCATGTGTGAATTTACAATCAGAGAAAAGTGATGAAGGTGTAGTGGAGGTAGATTGTTCAATTAGCAGAGGATCCGAGTATCAGTCGAGTAGCTTTGAGGATAATCGATATTGGTTAGATAGGTCACAAGGCTTTAGGAGTAATGAGTCGGGTGGAAGACAGATACAGGAGAGGAAAGAGAATACTAGTGTAGGGAATAAAAGTAATCAGAATGAGACAAAGAGGAGCGAACACGAGCTGAGCAAAAGGTGGTGTAAGAGTGCAATCCCAGAATCACTGACTGAAGTGATGCAACAGAAGAAAAGGAAGAACCAACACCCAAGAAGATGGAAAAGAAAAAAACCGGAGTCACTTTCATAGGGGCCGAGGAGTAAAAGAAAACCCATTCACAGAGAGGTCAACAAGCGAAGGCTCCCGTCCTCCATCGCGCCGACTGAACAGATATGGAAAAGAAAAAGAATAGAAGATCGCCACGGTAGACAAGTTCCAGAAAGAGATCGTCAGCAGCCAAAGGAAGACAGGCTACTTCAACCAAGGCGGAGATAACAAAAAATGTCCACCCTACACAATTCCACAGAAGGCAGAGAAGTTCATGGGAAAGCCAGGTCAAGATCGCCAGTAGAATTATCTCCAGACCAGGAAGGATCAACCCGATCTAGAAGAGATCAAGATGGACGAGACCACCACTATAATCTGCGGAGTCGCCGACAGTACAGACCAGGTTGCCAGGAGCCAGAGGAGAGTCTACGCAGCAGAAGGTCCACATCGCTGGAGGTGCAGATTGGAGACATCAGAGAAAGAAGAGGAACAGGATATTAGCCAGGTTGCATTCTTTCATTTATATTTTTACTGACAGGCAGTCCAATGAATTTTTGCAAGGAGCAAGTCTTGTTTTATTAATGATGACTAGGAGCAAAAGTCACACTACGTTGAGTGAAAAATGAACTTTTGTATATCTAAATATATTCTAAATTGTGGAAAGCATATGTATGTTTACATTTGTTTCCTACGTGAAAAGGCTTGGCTAAGGGTGCAAGAATTCATTGTATTGTTTGTTTATATTGAATGTTTTTTAAAATTGTATATAACTGTGTATATATAAGCACATTTCAGTGTATATTAGTATATATCTGGTTTTTGGGCCAATGGCGTAGAGAAGAAATTAACCATAACACTAACAGCTCTACGCGATTGGAATGGGAGTTTTTCTGAAACCAGATGAAATTTGTAAAGTAATTGACAATTTAAATATGTGTGAATTCAATGTTGTTGTGTATGTATATAGTGTTAAAAAAAAATTTGTTTTACGTCCACTGATCCAGTTTTCATTTCATTGTGGCTGACCCTGATGTTTTGAAGATTTAGGTGTTGAAGAATAACTCAAGATATGTTAAAACATTTAAGTTTTTCGGGTTGTGTACGGCCGGGTTTTTCCCTCCAGTGGGAGGTGTTTCCTTGGTCCTCGACCAAATGGGGTACACCTTATATAATAAATGTAAAAGTGGTAAACATGGGAGTGATTAAAAATTGAGCTTGTAGTTTTGAGTGTTTTTTAGCGTATTGTTATATAAAAGTTAATGCTAAACTAAAGTTTAAAATGTCTAGGTAGTTTAAGACTTAAATTTTTCAACGTAATTTATATCGGGCCATTAAGACCCTTTTATAAATTCCGTTTTTTTCTTGGAGGGGGCTGTGACGGGGCTATTCTTGAGATTTCAGTACTAATTCTCTTGGGAAACTTTGGGGCTAGCATTTATACTATTTCACAGCCTTTTTAGGAAAAACATGAAATAGTTGTATGTTAATTAGTTCGACTTTATAAAGCCTAGATTTGTAAATGTGGGAGAAGGAGTTGCCAAGCTGTCACGTAAGTATAACGCTGGGGAATTACTTCATGAACTTAGCGTGCGTTTGATAGATATAAATTATAAGAGTAAATGGTTAGATTGAGAATTAGAGATAATAGATTCAGTACCGACCTGAGGTTAGCTAGTGATCGTCTCCTCGTCTATTTCTGGTAACCGAGATTACTTAGAATTGAGTATTAGAATTGAGTATTAGGATTAATCGACGTATTAGGGAATCACTCCTAGGTTTCTTCTTATAATTAAACTTGTGATTGTTTAAGTGTTTGTCAGTCCTGAATAAATATATTTGTTGTAATGGCATTTGTTGGTGATTATATGTTTCCTCTCACACTTAGAGACGCGTCGGGCGGAGTGAGCGGGGTCCAAAATAGGACCCACCCTCCCCAAACTCTTCAAACTGGACTTTGAAAATAGCAATATGCATTCAAACTTTGAAAACATTACTCTCTTTGGCTTACAAACTCAATTTGAATCCAACCAGAAAATTATAGCAAAAACCAATATATCATTATCACCAAAAACTGAATACCCGGTTTAGGAGCAGAAAATTGAAAATTCCGATTCGGCCTAATTGATTATCCTGGCCCAAACTGTTCAAAAGCAGGAGTAATTATAGCTTCATCGGTAGTAGACCTTTCGAAGTCAGTCATGCAAGTGAGAGTAGCTAACATCAGTGGAGAACCAGAACTATCCAGGAAAGCAAGATAACAGCAGCTTGTGCGCCTGTCACATGTGTAGACCGAAAGTGCAATAACCAAGAACTTTCTTCATACGATCTAGTCAAGGATTTACTACAATACATGGACATAGACGAAAAACAGAGATGTGCTGTTGGAGAACTGATTGCACAATTCCAAACATCAGAACACATTTCATCCCAAACATATTTCAGAACATCAGAGGATTTTGGAAGAACTAGACCATAGGTTCCCAACCTTTTTTGAACTGGCGCCCCCTTTTCTAATAAATATTTCGATATCGCTCCCTTTTCTAGTGAATATTTCGATACCGCCTCCTACTCTAGTGAATATTTCGATACCACCCCCTTTTCTAGTGAATATTTCTATACCCCGCCCCCTCCCACTCTAGAGAAATAAGAGTGTACATACTACATGATGAAAACTAGAGTTAAGTTTTAAAAAGTATCCTATTATTAAAAGAATATATTTTTTTAATTTCATTTTTTTCTTAAGTCTCAATTTTTTTACTTGCCAATCTGAAATATCTATTGCCCCAAATATATTTAAATGTGTCATATTATATATATTAATCACAGGTAGGATATTGTTGAAATTGAAACGTTATTAAATTTCTTCTTCAATTAAAAGATTTTTAGATTACCTGTTATAAAGAAAAGCAGGGATTCTGATGATACGAAGTAATTCATAATAAACTATTGCTTTCAAAATAAATATAAATTGACAGTTTCAGCCTTTAAAGAACCATGTTAATTCCTGGTTAACATATTTAATTATGTTTCTTGGATAATATACGTAATGAAATGCAGTGGATGAAACATGTTTCTTACTGCTCACAGACAAAGACAACACGTGCACTACAGAAATTAAAATGCACTATGTCATTCAATTTAATGTAGGTCTGGATGTAATGTAATCTTTTAAGTTTTTCATTCACTTCCCGTACTACCGAAATATGTGAATTTTCGTACATGTGATATAGGAATGATTTAAATACATACAATCAACATAAGTAAACAATATTAAAGTTTACTTTTGTTAGTAAAAATCAGCGTGTTTTTTTAGTCTTTTTTTGGTTAATCTGCCCAAGCCCCTCCGTGCCATCTCAACGCCCCCCTGAAAACCTCAAACGTCCACAAGGGGCGCTTTCGCCCACGCTGAGAACCTATTAACTAGACTAACACAACACCTAATTGATACTGGAGAGCATCCTCCTATTAAAAGCACTCCCAATGACTACCGTTTACTAAACAAGAAGTCCCAAAACTCATCAAGGACATGCAAGAATATGATGTCATTGAGCCATCGTCTATTCCTTTGGTATCTCCCTTCGTTCTGGTCAAGAAGAAAGATGGTTCTACCAGATTTCGTGTGGACTATCGTCGGTTGAACGACGTTACCAAGAAGGAGAGCTGACCTCTACCAAGAATAGATGACACGCTTGACACACTTGCCGGCAATACCTGGTTTTCTACCCTAGATCTTAAGACCGGGTATTGGCAACTAGAAACCCATCCAGATGATAAATAGAAGACTGCCTTTATCACGGGACAAGGATTGTGGCAATTTACGGTTATGCCTGTCAGCTTGTGTAATGCGCCAGCAACATTCGAGCGCCTTATGGAAACAGTTTTCGGAGGACTTTCATATTAGGCTTGTCTGGTCTACCTTGATGACATTATCATCTTGGGGCGTTTCTTCTAAGAACATCTTAACAATATCAAATGTGTACTACAAAAGCTGAAAGAAGCTAACTTGAAGCTAAGTCCAGGCATATTAAACCTGGATCGCCTGAAAAGAAGCTTAGTCCTATATCGGGCATATTATTTCGGTGGAAGGTGTTCGAACAGACTAGGATAACATCTCGGCTGTGAAAGACTGGAACTGCCCAATGGATGTTCACTAGCTCCGGTGTTTCTTGAGCTTATGTACGTATTACCGAAAATTCGTGAAAAATTTCTCTTCAATTACCAGACAACTCCATTAGCTGATCGAGGCAAAACAGAAATTCATCTGGACGTACGATTGTAACAACACCTTAAACGAGCTCAAGGAGGTGCTAACATCCTCTCCAGTCCTGGCATATTTTGAATTCGGGAAGCAATTTATTCTGGATACAGATGCAAGTCGTTAAAGCATCGAAGCTGTGTTGTACTAAGAAACAGATGGTCAAGAGCGTGTCATTGCATATTTCAGCAAGTGTCTATCCTGACCAGAAAGAAATTACTGAGTGACCAGAAAAAAACTGTTTGCTATCGTAATAGCTGTGAAGCCCTTCCATCATTATCTCTACGGTCGACGGTTCCTGCTTGGAACAGATCATACCTCGTTGACCTGGCTACTAAATTTTAAAAATCCAGAAAGTCAGATAGCCAGGTGGATACAAAGACAACAAGAATATGACGCATAGATTCGCCACAGAAAAGGATAAGCTCACGGAAATGCAGACGCCTTTTCGAGAAGACCCTTTCCTTACTGCTGCAAATATTGTTTGAGATTCGAAGAGAAATTTGGCGTAATAGATCCAGTATTCCACCAAGTTACAACGCCATCAATATTGGAATCTGACCCGTAGAATGATGAGAGTGTCAGAAAGATCGACTGGCTAATCCTGAGATAGAACCAATAATAGAATCAAAGAGTCGTCTGACGAAATGCCCAGCTGGCAATACATAGCCCCTTTCCATCCTACAACGAAGCGTTACTGGGCTCTTTACGACTCTCTTCTCTTGAGAAATGGTGTGTTTTTTTTAATCGAAAATGGGAATCCGACGATGGAAAAGCTTTCAGATGGTAATTAATACCCTCAAAGACATGAGTTACAACAGTCCCTAAGGAACTCCACGGCAGTCTAACTGGAGGTCATTTTCGCGTTATGAAGAGCCTACAAAAAGTCCGAAAACGCTTCTGGAACAATGTGCGGAGTGACGTGGAGAAGTGGTGTCGCACATGTTATCCCTGTGCTGCACCTAAGAGTCCCAGAAAATGCACTAGAGGAAGACTGCAGCTGTATAATGTGGGAGCGCCTTTCGAACGAATAGCTTTTGACGTTCTAGGCCCACTTCCGGGATCATCAGATGGCAACAACAGCATCCTGGTTGTCATGGACTATTTCACTAAAAGGCCTGAAACCTATGCTATTCCCTGCCAATAGGTCGAGACTTTTGCAGAGATTCTAGTTCAACACTGGATCTCAAAATATGGAGTTCCTCTACATCTGACGGCATGGTAGAGAGATTCAATCGGACCATCCTGAACAGCCTCTCTCTCCTAGTGTCCAGTAACCAACAGGACTGGGAAAAGAAGCGGCCTGTTCTTCGGATGTGATCTTCGTCTGCCTGCAGATATTCTGTTCAGCCGGCCACCAGATGCTCCCTTGGTACCTGAGGAATATGTCAAGAAACTCCAGGAACGGATAGAGGAAATACATCATCTTGCTAGGGATAGAATCGACATGGCTTCAGAGAAGATGAAGACCTGGTACGATACAAGAGCAACCGGACACGTCTTCCACAAAGGCGATAAAGTGTGGTTATGGAATCCGAAACGTCACAAAGGACTCTCTCCGAAGTTTCAGACCAACTGGGAAGGTCCTTACACAGTCCTAAAAAGACTGAATGACGTTATGGTTTGGATACAGAAATCACCACACTCAAAAAAAGAGGGTAATACATTACAATAGGCTCTCCCCTTATCTTGACTAAGATGAATAAATTCTTTAATTTCAGACCATGGTCACAAACTATTTTGTAAATAATGTAAATTATTTCTCTTTTCTAATTCTTTAGTTTTATTTTAGTATTGTAATTTATGATTGTATCTGTCCATGTACTTTGAATTTATTTGCTTTGTATGTGCTGCTGAGTATTTGTTACTTTATATTGGATTATTATGAAAATAGTTTATGTCTGTAAACACATGCCTCATATTCAGGGATTGTACGGCCCGAGACGTGCAGTCATTGAGGAGGAGGTAGTGTTAGGAATTTTGTGTAAATAGTGTCAATAATTTGTATTTGGATGCGTAATGCATTTATACTACTCTATGTTACATTTATTGTAATATTCACAAGCAACGCAGTCCCTTACGTTATACTGGCGATTCAATGGGAATTTGGCGAAATCTTGGCACTAGAACCAAGTTGGCATTATTTTTGACGACCATTATTGGCGAGTTCAGAACCTTATGGATTCTTCTAGAAATTAGTTTAAAAATCCACTAATTTCACGATCTATGACGCAAGCGGATCATTCTCGAAGTTTCTGCCAGGTCTATAAATAGAGCGATGCTCGCCGAAATGAGTTAGTCTTGTTTTATTTAGTGATTAGTAAACTTGCCTTGACCATGATTACCGATTATCTCGGCTATGCTTGTGAATAATCTTTTATATACGTGTATGTTAGACATTGATAATTGTGTCTGAGTGCTGTTGAAGATATGAAATTCTTCTGATATTTATTCTGCGAATTATGTAGTTGAATCGTGTATTTCAAAGATTCATTTTTGACAATAAATTAGTGACGGATCTATACGCGTCTTTCCTATAACCCTCTTGGGAAATCTTTCGGCTATGAATGAAAACATCCCTTTCTGAAGAAGAAACCGAGATATGCAGATTAGGGCTGTTATATATAATTTAGGTTTGCTTGCTACATAGATAGAGGAGAATAGATAATTAGATGAAATTGCCTGGAGATTGAAATACCAGAGAAGCTGTCGGTAAGATTATATTGATAGCACGTTTCGAGCTTTAAATTGTTAAAGAGCTTTAAGTGGCGATTGGTCACATAGCTACAGTGTAAAGCATATATAAAGTAAGGGATTGATCCATAAAAGGTGGATCAATTGATTAGAAGTATTCTCCGAACTCGCGACTTTCGTAGCAAATCCCCTATTTTTTTCTTTTAAACATTTTATTCAATATACCTAATTGAATTTTATCTGTAGTAATTAGTGTGCTGAATAAATAATTAAAAAGTATCATGTCAAGTTGTCCTTCACTTCCTTCAACACCCTTAGCCGAGTCAGAGAGTAGGTTGAGAGGGTTACAAATTCTCATCTCTCTTAAAGAACTGTCTTGTTGTTTGCGACTAATTACTAATTTGCATAAAATCCTCGAACCCCGATCAACGTAACAATATGTATAGGTGTATATTTATTTTAAATTTGTAGAAGTTTCGTTTCATATAGTTTGGATTTCATAAAGATGGAAAAATTCAATTTTATAAGATGGAGGAATTTGCTTTTGTTGAATAAGCAAATCGATATCGGGTTTAATAGACGAAGTTTCAGTTCTTAATGCGATATGGTACCATCTTCACAAATTTTTTTATTTTTAAAATTTGATATTGGTTTTAATTGTATTTCATTAAGGTTAAAATTTAATAATAATTCCATACAAAATTTTTTTAATTTGTTGCAAAATGTTTGCAAAATTTAAATTTTTGGAACTTTTTTAAAAAAATTTTAAATTTCTAAGGGCTTTTTAAAAATGTCTCTTTTCTTTCAAAAATTTTTTTCCAAGTACCCTATAATATACTACATAAAACTGTGCATGGGGATTTTTTCTGCTTCTGCGCTTTAATATTTTATGAATTTTTATTATAGTTAAACTTCCAAAATTCTCAAAAAAATATATATTAATTTTGAGTTTGAAAATTTTTAGAAAAAATGCTAATTATGTTAGAGCTAATTCCAGGCACAGTTTTACAAAACATACATTTCAGAACATGTATAAAAAATTTCAAACCCATACATCAATTATCAAAAAAGCCTTAGGGTTTTGAATAATAGTATCTGTACAAAAATTCAACAAGGAGAAATGAGTTTGAAGTTTTCATTCCATGAATAGCAGGATATAATATTCATCGAATAGTCAGAAACTTTTATGAAATGTTAATTAGCTTATTTAAAACTGCTTACCATAAAAAATTGCACAAATGTAGAACAATTAAACAGTATACTGCCATAACAAATATATAGAAAAAAACGAATGAAAAATCAATATTTCATAAAACTTTAACTTAATAATTATAAAAAAATACACACACTTCAGAGCTAATTCCATGCTCAGAGCTAATGCACAACATGTACAAAAGATGTTTATGCCTTTATTTTTTATTTCCATGATTATAAAAGCCTTCGCATGTTAAATATTGTACAGGAATTAAAGCAAAATCACAAATAACAATTTGTAAGTAAAATATATCAAAATCTAAGAACTGCATGTGTGCATTTGTTTAAATAAATATCTTAAAATATTTTAACAATAAAAGTGTTGAATTTCACACACATGGGATATATATATATATATATATATATATATATATCACCAAAAACAAATATATAAAAATGGGAGAGTTTTTCTATTCTTGCGAATTAGATTTTTAATTATCTGAGATATCAAAATGAGATTTAGTATTAGTGCTTTGGGTGAATCCGTTTTGAAGTTGTAATTTCATTCATAATAATACCATAAAAAGCACGCACAACTTTTAAATCTTGACCAAATCCATTTGCTCTTCCCCAATAAACAATACACAAACAAGAATTTTTGCATTAATTGTATAATTCTTTCTTGAAATGATTTGTTACTGCGTATATAATGTCAGTCTCATTTACGCGTGGTAGAAAAATAATTAATTCATTTTTATCAGGCTCTTTTTTAAAGGATGATCTGAAATGCGGGCGTGGTAGTTGTTGTCGAGCATCAAATATTGCTCCATAACTTGATAAAAAATGCAGGTAAAGCTTTGAAATTTTGTATGCATGTTTATAAAGATTTCAGGTATCAAATAAGCCAATAAAATTTTTTTTTTTTATATTTTGATATTTTTTGGGTACCATATCATCTTAATGCATTTTTAAGATGTTTTTCAGTGATATGTGTCCTTTTTTAGTTTTTTGTGTGCTTCATTTTTGAAAATAAGTGGGCTACCAAAAGCTTAAGACATTAATAAACCATGATTCTGAATATCAGGATATTTATCGTTGGGTAGGTAATATTTATAAAACTCCAGTAAAAAAAAACATTCCCCAAATTATTTTTTCAGTTGAATGTCACTTTGCAGTTAAATGAATTATATTTGAAGATTTTAAAGTAATTTATTTAATTCTAGAGAAAATGGGGTAGGAAAATATGTTGAAATACTCTTCATTTTTTTGAAAATCTACTTTCAAACTTTTGAATTAAATAAAAAATTAATGTAGCATATTTTGGGCAACTCACAGGTTTATGTGTAGTCAAAGTACTGAAATGTGTCAAGTCTTTTACTTTTAGTTGATTGGGCCAAAATTTCAACTTTCTTTCAAATGCTGTTGTTGCTTGGAACATATTATCAATAAATTGATTTTTTCCCTTGAAGTCTCAACTTTAAATCATTTAAATTTAAAGTTGAGACTTAAATTTGACATCAGTCCTTTAAATTTTTATTTCAAAATAATCATCAACGAACCGATTGTATCTGAAAAATATTGCAAGCATTTATTTTTTTAAATAAAAATGAATAAATTTAAATATTTTCATAATTTGCATTTGGGCCGAATTTTAAAGGCTTCTGGACCGCACTAGACAAGCATACGTTAAAGAATGACTGCAAACACACTGTTTTTTTAATGGAGATCCTCGTTGTCATTGCCGAATTCCAAAGTCGTCCTTTTGGTTTCGTAAAGCATTCTGTTACATCAGAATTAATTACCATAAGGCCACTTAAAGAGAATCTTTAATTTGTACTCACCTTTTAATATGTAGACGCGCGCGTTATTAAAACCCATAATATATAACAATCATTTGCAATGATGTTAATTTAGATGACATAGTAATTTGAGTCTATATGCATATTTTTTATGGAATGCTAAATCAAATTAGATATTTTAAAAATTCGACAAGCAATAATAGAAAAAGGACAAATCAATGATATTGACTTTGTGTGGTGCTCCATATGGAATTTAGAGAAGAAGCATAGCAATTTGAAATTATTTCCCGAGGGTTTTTATTATATTTTCTTCTAGTTGCTTTTTAGGAAACTAAATCTGAGGCCTATCAGTATATGTTGAATAATAAAATGTTCCCCAAAATTATAGCAAAATTATTGTTATAATCTTCTGTATATTTATCATGATCAGTATCTGCAAGGAGGATGCTCTGCACTTAATTGTTCTATAAAAATTGTTAGTATTAAATTGCGGGTATACGCGAAACATTTTTTCCCCAAAATAACAATTTTTGGGAACCAATTTTCCATTTTCAACTGTTTAACAGTTTAACATTCTTAATGGAGTTACATAAAATATCATATTTGAATGAATTTAATTTCGTTCTGAAAAGTCTACAACTGTAAAATGTAACTTACAATATTAAATAATTATTTGATTACTAAATTGAAATCCCCTTATGTCATTTATCATTATTCAGATAAAAAATTATTATTATTATTCCGATATTTAGTAAATAGGCATTATAATAAAATGAGAATAAATAATGTTTCGTTCTGCTGCGGTTCTTATCATGATAACCATCCATTTCTTTAAATAAACACCTTAATTATTACTACCAAATTATGCCTGACATAAATATCTCTCTCTTTCTATTTTATCACATATAACCCCTACCTAAAAAATCTTATTAATATATTTTTATCATCTCTGAGTATACAAATTTTCCCTATTTTACTTTTTCTGAATTCAAATTAGAGTACATATTTACAACAGTAAATTCATCACTAAATGTTTAAAACGATGAGTTTATAATAAATCTAGAAATGGTGCGTTAATTAAAATAAAGAAAAATTAAATTAATTAAGACATTAAATTCCTTTTTAGCAATTTTCCTATCCGTATCTCCATTTTAATCTTAGATTCTGTTTCTAATTGTGGCCTTTTGTCTGCATACTGTAATTCGATTCTTCATATATTTTACAGCGCAATTGATTCTTAATACCAAAATAAGTGAATATCAGAATAAATTACATCTTGTCTTTCATTTCAACTATGTTCAAATAATTTAGCATCACGTTCATAGATACTTGCAGTCTACTTTTAAGAATTTTTGAAAAATGAGTAACATTTCTATGTAGCTCTATCCTACTCTAGTGTGTGTTCAATGTCTGCAGTCTCGCCAACAACACTCCCTATCCTCTTCTGTCAGTGTCACAGACCTTATTGCAGGGGAGAGAACTTGAAAGAATATATATTTAGAAACACTTCAACTGAACACTCACCCCTGAGCTGCGCTGCTTTATTATTACAAACTCAATCATTTTCATTCCGATTTCTTTACACCTGCCACGAGAGCACAAAGTATCAACTTGATTGTTGATCTAGGCTTAGGAAACACAGATAAGGGAAAACTAATACAAAAGAACCTTTTGGAACAGTATTTCTATCGAGGAGCCTTTTGGAACAGTATTTGTATTTATTGGTTTAAATTAATTTATGTTTTGACAGAAAGAACCTTTATTGCGATTTTGGTATATTTATTTGTTGAATCGATAACTAATGTACGATTTCACTTTGCGTACAAATTGTAAGGGAAAAAATTTTATCTAATATCAAATTTTATTTAATATCTTAATATTATACAATAAATTCAAAAAATGTAAAATAAAAAAATAAAATGAAAAATAAAAATGATGTAATGTAATATATTTAAAGAGAAAGACGTATCGAAAAAATATATAAATCGTCTTATAATAAAAAACGCATTTCTTAAAAAAAATTAAACATAAATGACATTGATAATAATAATTATAATAAATTAAATTCTAAAATTTAAAGAAATTTTTAACTTTCGCTAAAATATAATCATTTTGCTAAACTAAGTCTATTCAATATTACTTCTTTAAGATGAAATACGTTGGAAAAAAAAAATTACTCTAGCCATAAAACAGGAATTTGAAAATCTCTTTAATATATTTGTTTTCTAATGTGAATCGCGTATGCTAATGTAAAATATTTTCATTACAGAATAAAAATAGATTTCTTTTAATGCTTGTACCTAAAATATGCATTGACTTATATAAGATTTTCTAAAGTTATATTTTCGTCTTCATTTCAACTAAGCTTTGCCAGATTAATGATTATCTGTGGAGATGAAAAAATAAATTATTTAGGTTCTTTGTCGAAAAAAATCACGTTATTGTATTCTTAAGAAAATATTTTTAATTTAGAGGTGTGCATTCAAGCAAACGTTTCAAATTACACTGCTATTAGGACGAAGTCAGAAAACATGTTGAAGAATGACACTCGATAAACAATTACTCAACTGTCAAAATTTTCAAATTTCTTATAAATAATGTAATTTGTTATTGTACCCTTTTCACAGAATATTTTGATTCTGGAAATTATATAATCGAGGAGAGTTCTACCTTTCTTTTTTTTTCTACAAAAGAACCTGAATAAAATCGATCCCTTTTCTACTGCATTTAATTTATCTTTAACGATGGTTAATAAAAAATATTTAAACGAACTGTTCTAAAACCTTTCATGTAGTATTTAAACATTGCACAGTACAAGGACTGCATATCACGAGGGAAAAAACGTTGTTGTTGTTTTTTTGATCCTAGACCTCTAATATCAATTTTACAAAAATAAAGAGCGCCACATAATTAGAAAAATTAGCTTTTAACAACAATATGTCCTTCGATTTAATCTATTTTAGTTCGAGTACGAAGAAAAACAAGGTGTGTGTGTATATTTGTTTTCTTAACTGTTCACGTTATTTTTCCTTAAGAAACATAGAAACAAAAGAAGTCATTTTTATGTTTATATTTAAAGTAATATTGAAATAGATATTATTCCAACTAGTCTGAAACTATTTTTTACCATATTTATTTAAAAAGTAATAATGTTTATCTTCTAACAGCTTAAATATAAAAAAATACTGATTATGTGTTTTGAGATGTATTAAATATGTAGATGTGTAAGAGAAGAAAATATTTTCAATGTAGCAACAATATAAGAACAAGTTGTAACCTGTTGTGAAAAGTTTGTAATTCAATAATCACAAATCGTATTCTTCTGATTTTTCAACGAAATTTTAGAATGATCATTGATTTGCATATTCTAGATTTTGTTCTATTCAATCCTTTCAATTAAGATACCATGCATTTTCCATAAAGCTTATTATTTTTTGAAAAAATAAATTAAATATTTAATGGATGTTAATATATAAAATTATTAAAAATAACTGCATTTTAACCAACTTTATTAGCTTATTTGTTTGATTAAAAATGAACTAATAAATTTAACTTAAAGAATTTATAAAAGTATAAAGGCAAAAAAGAAAGAAAGAAAGAATACGAAATTCCATTTGATGTTGGTAAAATATAAATATACCCTTGAAAAAACCTTTTTAAGATGTTTTGCAAAATAATTTAGAAATAAACCATACACATACGGATAGACATTCTGTTCGAAATACAGAAATAAATGGCATTGAGATCATTAGTTAATAGTAGAAGTGAACGGGTTTTTTTTTTTTTTGCTTCATTTGAAATATATCAAACGAGTAATTTAAAGTTGAATAATCCCTACTCTTCTGAATGTTTAAAATGTCCTCTGAAGTTGATGATGGTGATCTTTTTTAAAATAAAAAGGGCACTGAAGATTTCTCTTCTGAAGATTTTAGGTCACAGTTATTTCATGTAGAACGTGTTAAATAAGTACATATGTTACAATAAGACTGCTTAAAAACTAATATTAGAATTCAGCATTTGTTTCGAATTGAATTTTATGAAATAATATGATGCAAGATATTAAGGATTTCAAATTAAATGCTGTTATACAAAAGCTCCATAAGTATTAATGAAAGATAGTACCTTTGATGATTCCAAAATAAATGCTCTTATACAAAAACTCCTTATACTATTAAAAGATAATACCTTGGTCGATTCCAAAAATAGATTTACATATCATGTTTACATCCAACTTAAGTTCTAGATATTCACTTAGACTGATTTATGTATCTAAATAAAATGAAATGCAAATTATAATTTTGTAATTTTATGTGTATTATTGAGAAAAACTATGAAAAGTAATATTTTACACAGAAATGTTTTATTAAAAGAAAAATGCTTTCGAACATTCAATATTTTCAACCATTCCAAAAATCAGCGCACACATAAAATATGTCTAAAATGAGGTTATCTTTCAAATTGACCTTCAACAAACGGCTCCATTGTAATCATATTGAGTGAGCATTCATTAGAGCTTTTATATGAAAACACTCAATTTTTTTTATCTATTTCAAATTAGGATAACTATTTTTGTAAATGCTTCCAAGTTTGAATGAAATGAAAAACATTTTTTCAAGTGTTATACAAATAGTTCCTGAGTAATTTCTGAAAGTTCCATTCAAAACTTTTTTAGCAGTTTTCTTTTCAGAAATTACAATAATGCAATGAATCAAATTTTCTATTGGACTCTACCATTAAGTAAAAATTTGCTTTAAAAAGTGTGATTTTAATCAACTATATCATCTTATTCTAAAAATATTACGCTTACCTCTTGATTGGTTTCCTTATTTAAGGCCAATTGAACTTTTCCATATGTTCCTTGTCCAAGTTTCCTCAGTACAAGGAATCTGTGTTGCAGTCGCGCAGGTCGTTCACTCCATTTTATATCGGCCGGCTTGAATTGGTTGTATTTCGAAGTCATGGTTCTTTCACAATCTGCTGGTATCACCATTTGATCGGACAAGTGCTTCAATGTACGTGAATCGAAATCAAATTCCACTCAACATCCGATACACAAGACCATCGTCTCTTTTCCGATTGATTTGAATACTATTTTTCAACGATACGACAGCCTCCAGAGAGCCGGAATTTCAATGCAAAGTTCATTCCCTTGAGATGTGGCCTGTAAACAAAAGCGGAGCTTGCTCTACATTCTCTCCAGGAACAGCTGCTGGCGGACTGAGATGGCTGGCCTTGCGTTTCATCCACGCTCTTTCCCTGCCACATGCTAAATTTAGCTCTCTCCACTAGCGAAAGGCAGAAATTTAACCTCACGCTCAAATATGATTTACATTCACTGTGAGACGAAAATCCTCCACTCACCGCAACAAAACGAAAAGGGTTCTTTTATGAAATTAAAAGAGTTTTTAAAGCCCTCTTTTTTTTCTTCCGAAGAGAAGTTTCCGAATCCAGAGAACTAAATTTCTATAGTAAATTTAGCTTCAGTAGAATGCCTATTGTATATTATTTTACCAATCAGCATATCAAAACAAACCACATACATTAAATCATGTTTCAAATCACGGGTATTGTAATTACAGATGTTTCGCAAAAGTAACACTTTCAAAATAATAATTAATTTTCCCAAGAATTTAATGAATGATTTTTAAAATATCATATTCTTATAATATGGTTTGGATAGTTTTGATAAAAGCGCAACTCTCTTTCTATTGTCGTATGAAGTATGAGTAATTTACTTGAATTATTTTTAATTCTGAGAATTGCAAACATTAAATCACGCATTGATGAATTATTTTCATTCCTGAAAATAATTCTTATGATTTTGAACAGAATTACTAATAACTCACACCAATAGATTACAAATCACCAGGTAGTTTACCAATAACAAAATCAACTGACTTCCACAATGCATTTTTGAAGAAAAATAGCCTTATTAGCATGATGAAACCATTGAAAAACTAAACGTAATTTGCTTAGAGTGGGATCTTAATTGCTTGAAGCAGGAGATTACGAAAGAAAAATAAGCGGTGTTTTTTATTATAAATGGTACAATATTTTAACAAATAATGAACTATGTTATAATTTTTCTTTAATTGAATGAATGTAAAAGAAATAAAACTGTTACTCTTGCTATCCGTGACAAATCCTTTCAAACATATTGCATTGATTTTTCTAAGAAAAGCATTCATTTTTGTAGTGTTTGGATGCTGCGATCCCCTATTAAGAAATGGATAAGTGTTATAAGAATGAATCTGAACTTTTCTTACATGGGTCTTCGATTCATCCAAAATTTATAACGGAGAAAGAACATTTATTGAATCAATTAAGACTGAAACATTTTCAAAAATATAATTCTTATATATTCAGATTTCATTACTGTAAACTTTACAATATTTGAAAAAGCACAAGAACAAGATACGTCAATCAAATGTCAAAAAATTGTCATTTCTTTTAACCCTGTATTTTGACATTCCATTTTACATAAAGTTGTGTTGTTTCTAATGCCACCTGTCTGACGGTGTCAGATCGAGGCCCACGAAATTCATCGTGGCAAGGGGTTAGGTGTACGCCTGTCGTTAGCTCTTAGCTTTGAGCACCATGCAGGTGACAATACGATTTTGATCAGTTTATGCACAAAAGATGGCGACATCACCTATCTCCATCTCTACTATTTAGGCATAGAACTAGAGCGGAGGGAAATATTCTCCAGCCTCCTGCACCCGTGATTTCTGCTGCGCCCGCCCAGAAAACTTTCGGACCCACTGATTTAACGAGCATGTACTCCATGTGGAGGGTATTTGGTGGCATCGAACCCAGGCCTTTAGGTTTGGAGTGCGAGGTTCTAACCACAAGGCTACCCACGATCTTACATAAAGATGTAAATTATTTCTTCTAAATGTGTCTTAATACGTTGATTAGCGGAAGCAAGGAGAAGTGTTTCATTGAATGGAAGGGCTAAGAAATTCAATAAGAAATACATTATAATGTGAAATAGATTGTTAATTAATGTCGCTTTCTAAAGCAACACTAGGGTTAACGCGGTAGACCTCGTCTTTTGAGCCATAGTCAAGTGGCCAAACTCCAAACTTTGACACCATGCCAACGTAAGGACTCTCTATGAGAGCCACAACAAATTTAATGTACATCAGTCCCATTGAAAGGAGGGTTAGGGCTCGAGCCCACGACAGCCACGAGTCGACGACCATGACCAATCGGCTACCAATCATAATGGAAGGTTTAATTTAATCTTTCTTTATATTTATTTCGTATTTTCTTTCCTCCAAGAAGTATGAAAACAAATGGATGCTAAAAATAAATTCACACAGAGGCTAATTGCTACAAAAATAATTTGATAAGATAAAAATGTAACCAAATCCTGTCAATTACCTAGAATTCATATCACACACTATATAACTAAATACGTCTCCGAGTGAGTGAGTGAGTGATTTTAAGGATTTTATGGCGAAGAGCCAACTACGCCTAAACTGCGACAAACATTTATTTTAAAAAAAATTTAAAAACCAAGATTTTAAAGTATTAAAATGATTTGCCAACCACAATTTTACAGAAAAGAAAATATTACATTAGACATAAAAATCTTATTTAAAAAGAAATGCTAATAGATTTTTTTGGGGTGTTTCCCCACATGTCAAACGGAAATAAATTTTAAAAATTTAAAAAAAAATCATGCAATGTTTATGAAACATCGGACAATCAATTAGAATATGCCGTTCAGTGTAGACGACATGACAAGAAGGATACTCTGGAGAGACCTCATCGGATAAAAAATGGTGGTGTGTCATACGAGTGTGTCCAATGCAGAGGCGAGTCAGTTTGACATCTGCCAAATTTTGATAACATGTTTCACTGAGTGGAGTTTATTTTCATACATAAATCCCACGATTCTTGCCATGCCGTAATAAAAAAAAATTAAAATATGCTTCTTAAAATCAGAAATGGGAATGCCAACTGCAGCGAGGTCGAGTAGGTTTAACAGCACAATTGATTTCCTAAAGTACCAACGTGGCTCGTAATCCACCCCAAAATTGTAAGCAGAACCCTCTGCTGAACAGACGATATATTAGGGCACAATGGGGTACATGCCAGCTTCTTTCACCAGAGGCTTAGAGATAATTGATTAAAATCCACATATGCAAACTCTACATTGATAGTGTATGAAACCCACCAGAGCATATTCGC
This sequence comes from Trichonephila clavata, assembly GCA_019973975.1. Classification (NCBI taxonomy): domain Eukaryota; kingdom Metazoa; phylum Arthropoda; class Arachnida; order Araneae; family Nephilidae; genus Trichonephila; species Trichonephila clavata. The sequence goes on along the minus strand of BMAO01025064.1, from coordinate 222,658 downwards.
AATGTGATATGGTGGACGGAATCCAACTTTCGATTACTAAAGTTGCAAGCAGACTTGTATTTTCCGTCTTTTTCTTCCATCCGGAAGTGCCAAGAATTATCTGTGTAATTGTTAAGAGTCCCTTGTTTTGTCATCGCAAGACCAACTAATTTCTAAGCAAAAACAAGATCCGGAATCGGGTCATATTTATAAATAATTGGATGGATCGAAAATGGATCCGGCTAGCACAACTATTTGTGATTTTTGGTCCCAGGATTTCAAACTTATTTTGAAGGGATACTCTTTTATACTAAAATTTTCACATTTAATGGGAAATTACGTGCGTACATTTTCCAGTCACTGCGGAAATCTATTTCGAGGGAATTTCACGGCAACACATGCTCAGGTCGTTTTGGTATTTTTAAAACCTTTGACCCTCCATGTGCGGAGAATTCTTTCTGAACACGTTTCATCCTGTGACATGTGTCCGAGAACCAACTATAAAAACGCGCTCCCAGGAGAACAAATGACTCCGCGTGACTATTGCATGAAAACATCTAAATGAGATCATACAGTGGTGGCAAAAAGTCCTGAACACACTCATTTTTTAGCGTAATTTTTGTGTTTGCTTTCATTTTTCGTTGCGAAATTATCGCACTATCTTAAATATTGTTATTGATTTTAATGTATTTTTTTATGCTGATTTCAAATCTACTACTAGTTTCTTAATGACTAAAATATTTTTTGTAGTAAAGCTGCCTGAACACAATAATGTGAAATATGTGCAGAATAAAACAATATAGAATAACATAATATGCAAAGAAAAATAACACGAAAATTGGCAAATACGGTACATTTAATAAGCATTTTGAAAATTACATTGTTGTCACATGTTAGAAAATCAATATTTTATGGGCCAGCCGTTTGCTTTAATTACGGCTCTACATCTTTTTGGAATGGAATGCACAAATTTCAAAAGATCTTTCGTGACAATATGGTTGAAGGAAAATATTAAAGCTTCAATTAATTCACATTTGTTTGAAGGTTTTTCTTTGAAATTTCAGAACCAATTTTAAACCATAAGTTCTCTATCGGATTAAGGTCGGGAAACGATGTGAAGTCTTCCAACACCATGAGAAGACATACAACCCCATACCATCACTTTTGTCGGGTACTTTACTGTAGGCTTCAGACACTGAGGGCTGAATTCCTCATGAGTGCGTCGTCTTACATAGGCACTACTTTGGTTGCCAGAAATACAAAACTGACTCCCTCGTCACTAAATATTACCTTTTCCCAGTCTTTAATAGTCCATAATGAATGTTCCCTTGCCCACGTCAATCGCCTCTTGCGTTGAAATTCAGTCAGTAATTGTTTTGGGCGCGCTTTACAGCCTTTGTAACCCAATTTCCAGCAGTCTTCCTCTAACAGTTCTTGGGACCACACTCACATTTGATGTCAAAGTCCATTGTTTCAAAATTTGCGAGGAATTAAGCTTTCTGTTTGAAAGTGAAATTCTGTGCAATAACCTGTCTTCACGTAAAGATGTTTTTCTTGGTCTTCCTGATCGCCCCCAGTCCGCAATAAAATTTGTTTCAGAAAATCTTTTCAAAGTTCTCACAACAGTAGAAAGGCCACATGGTACTTTAGAAGCTTTAATATTTTCCTTCAACCATATTTTCACGAAAGATCTTCTTTTGAAATTGGTGCATTCCATTCCAAAAAGATGTAGAGTCGTAATTAAAGCAAACGGCTGGCCCATAAAATATTGATTTTCTAACATGTGACAACAATGTAATTTTCAAAATGCTTATTAAATATACCGTATTTGCCAATTTTCGTGTTATTTTTCTTTGCATGTTATTCTTTATATTGTTTTATTCTGCACATATTTCACATTATTGTGTTCAGGCAGCTTTACTACAAAAAAATATTTTAGTCATTAAGTATAAAATTATTTAACTTAGTGTGAATAGAGACTTCATTCAAAGAGAGACGTTCAGAAACACAACATTTAATGACGGGAGACAAGACGAGAATGATCATACAGGCACATTACATAAACAGTGCAACAATTTACACAGCGCCATCTGTTGGCATTCCCACTAAACAAATACATTCATATCAAACTACACAATATTTAACACTCCCCCCCCCCTCATGCATCCTCCAAGGATGCATCAACCAGTATTTTTAACCTTTAAATTATACAGTCTTTTAACAGGCCTTTTTATAACACCTTTTGACAACTGTGTGAATTTCACAGTATCTTACCTTTCCATCTCTACCTGGAAATAACTTTTTAATTCTACCTAATTTCCAATTATAACGCTTAGCATTATCTGATAACAACATCATCAATTTTAAGATTTGGAATATTTTTTGATTGCTTGGTAAACATTACTGATCTTAATTCTAATAAATATTCTTTAAAAAACGTTTAGAGAAATGATCTAACAATAATTGTCTATATTTCCATTTCTTAGTAAGTTCAACATTAACAGAATTTGCATTCAATTTGAGAGATGGTAAAGTAGCTAATCTAGATCCAATAGTAAAATGTGATGGAGTTAATGGATCAGGTTCATTTACATGATTATATACATAAGTCAAATGCCTAGAGTTAATTACAGCTTCAACTTCAATGAGTACAGTATTTAATTCTTCATACATAAGAGATGTTTTACCTAACACAAATTTTAAACAATTCTTTACAGATCTAACTAAGCGTTCCCAAAATCCTCCCCACCATGGGGCTCCTTCGACTATAAATTTCCATTCCAATTGAAATTTTTCTAAAAAATTCAATACAGTTTCATCATAACATAATTTATACAAAAATTTAAGTTCTTTATTAGCTGTTTTAAATGTTTTAGCATTATCAGAATATATAATTCTACTAATACCCCTACGAACCAAAATATTTCTTAAAGATTGGATAAAACATTCAGTACTTAAACTAGATAATAACTCTAAATGAACATTACGAGTAACAGCACATATAAATAATGAAATATAAACCTTTGTGAACCATCTTTGAGATATAATGGTCCAGCAAAGTCCACCCCAGTTATTTCAAAGGGTTGTGACTTTTCAATTCGATCATTAGGAAAAGGTGCAATATTTTGCTCGCCACTTTTAGCATGAAACTTTTTACACACTCTACACTTATACACAATAGATTTAATAAATTGTCTAGTCTTTAGTATCCAAAAATTACTCCTTACCTGTATTAAAGTTTCATTCACACCATTGTGAAGTACTTGTTCATGACAATCATACACAATTAGAGAAGCAAAATAATCATTTGATAAAATAATTGGATGTTTCTCATAAACATCTAAAGAAGAATTAGTTAAACGACTCTTAACTCTTAAAATATTATCATCATCAATCATAACATTAAAATTACATAATTTAGAATTCTTATTAATAGAGTTATTCAGTTTTATATTATTAATTTCAGAACTGAAAGAATTTTCTTGAGACATCTTAATAAAATAGATCAGAGCTTTTGAAGTTTTCGAAGAAGTGATTGGGCCACTCCTTCTGGTATTACTATTTCTAGCATTATAGATAAATCTGAACACGAATGATGTCACTCGAAGCAATCTGCGTAGAGTACTAAAATTCTCAATATTTAGAATGGGTTTGTTTACAGCACAATTTAATACCGGAACAATATTACTTTCACAACACATAGAAGAGCTTTCTTCTGAGTCAAAACAATTTGACGAATTTTCCTGCATTGGCCAACTGGATTTAAAATCACTTAACTATGGTGGGCCAAATTTCCAAGAATTATCTTGTGATAGTTGTTTTACACTGCATCCACGGGTGATTTTATCTGCAGGGTTCTGGTTACCAGGGCAATGATACCAATTAGCTGGAGAAGTCTTTTGTTTTATTTCTTGAACTCGATTATTCACAAATTGTTTCCATCGTTTTGAAGATTTAATACAATGAAGGACAATCAAACTGTCAGTCCATAGGTAAGTCTTTGCAGAAGGAAAATGAGGTTGCACAACAGAGTAATCGAGCTGCAATCACAGCAGCTAATAATTCGAGCCGAGGAAGAGTAAGTTTTTTCAACAGAAAGCTACTCTTCTCTCTCCTTTCGAAATAACAAAAGAAGTTCTAATATCACTAGCACTCACATATCTTAAATAGATCACAGTTCCATACGCTGCTTGGGATGCGTCACAAAACACATGAAGTTCCACATCATGGGGGATTTCATCACAGTTTTTGAAGTACCAACGTGATACCTCAAAGTCAGCTAAGTCTTGCAAGTTTTGACACCAATTTTTCCACATTGTTTTCATATTTTCTGGTATATTTTTATCCCAGTCCATTCCATCAATCCACAATTTTTGGAAAAGGATTTTGGCTTGGATAGAATATGGCGACAAAAAACCAATAGGATCGAACAACTTTGAAGAAATCGGAAGAACAGTTCTTTTAGTAGGTTCATTAGAATGGGAAGCTTCAACAATAGTTTCTGGTGAAAAGGTAAATAAATCTTTAGAAGAGTTGTATTTAAGTCCTAATACTTTTGAAGAATCAGGAAATCCAAGTTTCACCTCTTTTCTGGTTATGGTTTCAATCTCCTCTTTTAATGCGTTAGAGTTGGTTTTCCATTTGGTTAAATTCATGGATGCTTCACTCAAAATTAATTTAGCTTCTCATGATACACTTGGCGAGCCTCTTCATCAGAATCCACACTACAAATAAAGTCATCAACATAAAAATTTTCGTTCAATTTAATATTTTCTTCATTCAAAGGAAGTGAAATTTCGTAACATTTTTCTTTTAGTATAATCGAAGAATCAAAGATCTGGAGAGCTTTTTCACTTTCACTTGATGAGTCATTCGTTTCGTTCATTCCAATAGATTCCAGCTCCCAGAAAGCTTTAACACTCTTATCAAGGTCAACAGTCAGCTGTGAAGTAACATTCATAAATCCACATGTAAGGGATTCCTCATTGCGAAATGTTCCAGACAAGCACCAACCAAAGGCTGTCTCAATAGCTACGCAACTCTTATTTATTCGTTTTATTTCACTGCTTGTAATAGACCACAGCACATCGGCGCCTATTAATATTCCGATTTCCGGTTCGCATTTTTCAACGCTACACTCAATAAAACAAATTCCCTGACGCCCAAGTTGTTTTTTTTTTTTTTTTCTGGAACTCTGATTTCAGCTGTAGTGATTATTCGGACTTCCATTAATTCGAGGTTATTTTCTTTTCAGGATTATTTATGTTTCTCAAAGTTAGCTCTACGACTTTACACTTGTTTCGTTTGCAGTTTTTTTCCCCGAAAGTATAAATATTCAATTCTTTTTCACCTTTTACTCGTAAATTTAATGATCTTGATAAATCTTCACGAATTGCTGATATTTGGGACCCAGCATCCAATAAACATTTTACGAAGCATTTTTTTTCTCTGTCAATAGCTAAAGCATTTACTATTTGTAAGATGACACTCGGTTCTCTTCTAGAAGAATTGTTCTGACTAACTGAAATGGTTTCGTTTTGTTCTTTTTCTTCTCTTTTTTCGGAATTTAAATCACGTTGGAAGCAGATAGATTCGTGATGTTTTCCACGACATTTAACACAAAAAGATTTACTCTTACAGTCCGTAGATCTATGCTTTTGATCACAACATAAATAACAGCGACCAGTTTTTCGAAGAAATTCACGTTTTTGAATACTATTTACAGAATTGCAATTGTATTTCAAATGATCATCTTGATGACAAAAAATACACTTACTATATTTATTGTTGATAGTGCAGACGCTGTACCAGTAGGTTTATTTCTATAATTAAAATTATATCTTCTACTCTACTCTTGCTTCGGAAATTCTTGACATTGATTGTTTTTATTCACTAAGTTTGCAGCTTCTCGGCAATTCACTTCTCGTTTCAAAAAGTCAATTAATTCTTCTATTTGGAATTCCGTATCGTTTTTCCGATACCGATTAAATTCTAAATTTAGTTCTGGGATCTTTTGCAAGATTATCGGGCACAACAAATTTCCATAACTTCCAGATGTTACATTTAAAGAATTCAAACTTCTTATTTGTATTTCGCATTCATCGTATAATTTACGCAGTCCTTTAAGATACGAAATATTTCGAATTGGTTCTATAGCTAAAAGCTTATTCATGTGAGAACTAATCACAATATCAGTTCTTCCAAAGCGTTCTTTTAGAATTTCAATTGAAGAGTCATAATTTTGATCACTAATTGCGAATCCAGAAATTGAAGATAAAGCATTTCCTCCGAGTAAGGATTTCAGGTATGCAAATTTTTCCGTTTTTCTCAGATCATCGTTGCCATGAATTGTGGTTTCAAACTGGTTCCAAAAGTCCAGCCATTTACAGGAATCACCATAGAATGTTTCAATTTAAAGACGAGGAAGATTCTTCGTTCTGTTTTCCGAACATTTCACAATAACAGTTTCTTTAATTTCATTATTATCAGCTTCGCTACGTCTTTCAGAATTCAGTTTCCTATTCAATAATCTTTGAATTTTTCCTTTAACGGTCACAATTTTTTCTTGATACTCTTGAGAAGAAGTAATCTCGTTCTCGAACTCTGATTCAGGAACATGGTTTTCTATCTTTTCATCTAAAGATCTCAATTCCGACATTTTAAATTCAAGTTGAACTTTCAAGTCCTCCAATATTTCTTTCTTTTCTACATCAGCGGATAAATTAGTTTCGATTTTTGACAATATTTTTTTCTTTTTCTGACTCTCGATCTCCCTTTTCAAGTTTTCATTTTCTCTCTCCATTTTTAATTTTAAATCTTCTTATTCACACTTCCAATTTTTAAAAAAATCTAAGGACCAATGTCCCAAGTCCTAAAGTTTCGGCACCATATAAAATTATTTAACTTAGTGTGAATAGAGACTTCATTCAAAGAGAGACGTTCAGAAACACAACATTTAATGATGGGAAACAAGACGAGAATGATCATACAGGCACATTACATAAAACAGTGCAACAATTTACACAGCGCCATCTGTTGGCATTCACACTAAACAAATACATTCATATCAAACTACACAATATTTAACATTAAGAAACTAGTAGTTGATTTGAAATCAGCATAAAAAATACATTAAAATCAATAACAATATTTAAGATAGTGCGATAATTTCACAACGAAAAATGAAGTCAAACACAAAAATTACGCTAAAAAATGAGTGTGTTCAGGACTTTTTGCCACCACTGTATTCCTCGATTTATTGCACCTATACCCAGCATCCCAACCAAAATGGTACCGTTACCTTTTCGTAATAATTGATGATTTCTACAAGTAAATAGAATTGGTCCCATTGCGCAAGGCATCTTCTAAATTAGTAGCTAAAGCTTTTTTAAAAAAATACTTAACACGTCATGGAGCTCCAGTTTCAATTATTAAGGACAATAGTCCCCAGTTTGCTTCAGAAGAATTTGAAGATTTGTGTCATACGATGGTGAAATCCGTCATATAAAAACTGTACATTATCGGCCTCAGTCAAATCAGGCTGATCGTGCTAACCGTAATCGTCCAAATGATAGTATCCTTTATTCGGGTTAGCCATTCAAACTGGGACCAATGCATTCACCATTTTGTTTACTCCATTCGTTCTGCTAGGCATTAAACAACGAATAGAATACCAGCCGAGTTATTTTTAAGTAGTAAATCTTTCACTTCTCTTAGGAGGTTGATCTAGGCTTCCCCAGCTGGAAACCTGGTGTGTGAAAGTATTAAGAAGTGGATTGAGGAAGCGTTACAACACATACAAACCAACAGAAAAGTTATGTATTATAACAGCTAGGGGAGATTGTTGAAAGGTCAAGGTGGGGATCTTGTCATAGTTGAGTCTCACCATTTTAGTTCGTCGGGTAAACAAACCGTTGCCACATTCAAACCTAGATTCGAGGAACCTTATAAAGTTTTACTTTCAATGAATAACAACCACGTAATATGGAAAAATATTAGGGACATTGCGATCAAAGTTAACCATGTGCGAGTTTATAAGGAAAGGGATCTCGAGGATTTATTTAGTGGGGATCCGAATAATGTTAGGGCACCACCCAATAGTCAGAATAATAACCTGTAATCAGGATAGCTCAAAAATCTGCTGTTGCTAGGCTAGTTAAAAATAAAAAGGATAGCAACCTCACATCCTCTGGGGAACTGAAAAGCAAGGGAAGAAAATTGGATCTTCGCAAAAGACCAACGGACCGCCCCACTCTCATCCGTAATCGCTTTCCCCAAAACTGCCAACCAGGATTAAAGATGTACCAATTTTCCCTAGAAAAAGACCGCATGGTCCACCATCTTCCTCCTTATCCTCCTCCACAGATGGAAGATATTCCACCAACTTCCAAACCGACACAAGAGATCGGCAAACAGTTCATTCTCAGAGGTCATGTCAGCCAAAAGAGTCGGTTCATCAACATCGGGAAGATACATATACTAACGCGACAAAAGACGACAATCGGATGGGAACAAGAGGCCACGACAAGCTCCTTATCGATTCCGCCACTAGCAGGAGTCAAGTTCACTTCAGCTCTAACAACGGAACATCGATACAGCATCTGCACCAGGAACTAGCTGTCCAATAGCAGATACAACCGATTACCAGTGGAGAAAAACAGATGCTTGAACGGCATAAAAGGAGGCAGTACTAGATTTCAAAGAATCAGGAGGTCTTAATTTGTTTTCCGGAATATATTCAAGCATTTCTCTTTTTGTTTTCAGTGTCCAGCGACGGAAGACAACGTCCTCGGACTCTTTCTTGAAGGTTATATATTTTCTTAACATTTTGATTAACCCCTTAAGTGATCAATTTTTTTTGCCCAAAATGTTCACAAAAAAAGACACTTTTTTTGCATTTGACAAAACGAATTCCTTCAAATATGCGAAAATGAAAGAATTTTATTTTAACTTTTAATTTTAAAGTTTTCACGTTATTTTTCATTTTACATTGTGAGTAGTATATAATTGCACGATTTTAAAACACTCCATTAAAACAATTTCCAGTAAAACACCGCACGATTTTGAAACAGTTTCCATTAAAACAATTTCCAGTAAAACACCGCACGATATGAAAACAGTGTTCCATTAAAACACCGCCTGATCAAATTGTCGACTTGTTTTGAGAAAAATGAAATTAAAAATACGAAAGCGATAGGGTTTTTATATAAATTTCACTGCTTATATCTCAACAGCTTCAGAAGTTTTTATGTTAAGGTTTTAACGTATATCTTTTTCAAAAAATTGAAAAATTTGTCATTTAAGAGTTCTTAGAGGCTTTAAAACATGAATAATGAGTCTGTGATTAAAGCATTATTAGCTTAAATCGGCTGCGTCGTAGGATTTGAGTTAATAATGTTTTTTGGTTCCGAAGGTTATCAGTTCTATTCTCGTTGTGAGAATTAAACAAAAAAAAAGAGAGATGAGGAAAAAAATATTCAATCGAGGTCAGTGAAAGTGATCGCAGAATCTTGAAACAGAGTGTGGCGTAATTCATTTCTCTCAAGGTGAAGGTTGAAAAGCATTGTGCAAGAAAAGCGCGTGGCGAGGTTACTTTAGATAGCGCGTGATCTAAAGTAGTTATCTTTTCTCAAGGATGAGGGATTTTAGAAAATATAAAAAGATAATTTTTCGGTGCAAAACATCATTAGCGTTACAGGTGTCAAAGGAAATGGACAAAAAATATATTAGTGTTCTGGTTTTATTTACTCTCGTTGTCGTAGAATTAATTTTTATAATATCAAATCACATTGAGGTAATTCAAAATGAGATTGATATAAACAATAGCACATGCTTTCTTTCAACCCATATAGGAAGGAAAATATTCTATCATGAGTGTAAAAAAGGGAGTGAAATTGTATATGATATTCGGCGTTTCTTTAGCATAAATTCAACATATTTGACACCAAGTATATTAGGAGTACAACTGAGCGTAAAAGAATTTCATAAAATCTGTAAACAATGCTCAAACTGAAACATCCTTCTTGTCTTTTGTGCGTGGGGGCAAGCCAGTGTGGAAAAACTACCGTAATTCGACACATTATTGCACAGAAAGCGTACGATTACGAATTCAAAAACATTATTTGGTCTTATAAAGCTTTCCAAGAATGGTTCATTAAAGAAAAAGGATTTAAATTCGTAGAAGGCTTACCTGAAAGGTTTTAAAGTGATAGCCTTTATATTTTTGATGATTATCTCCATTCCTTAGATGAGAAAGTTTCACAGTTATTCACTATCACTGCGCATCATTCTAGAATAAGTGTGATTCTAATTTTGCAAAATCTATTTCCACGAAATAAAGTGATGCGAGACATAAGTTTGAATGCGCAGTATATAATATTGTTTAAAAACAACCGCGATATCGGACAAATACAATGCTTTGCCAGACAACTCTATGGAAACAAAGCAGCATCGTTTATGGATGCCTACAAAAAGAGCACGCAAGGTTATTTTAACTATTTGTTGGTGGATCTACACCCGAGAACGGACGAAAAATATCGGCTCAGAGAAAGTGTGTTCCCTGATTCCAATGGAATTCATTGGATTTATGTACCGATAAAATGAAGAATGTAAAGAAGCATTATCATTTATTGAAACTACTCCTCACGGCATCTCCTGCGCAAAAAAGAGCAATTATACGTACTGCCGACAAAAGTCAGTTACATCTTTTCTGTGAGATTTGTTTAAATATTCTAGAAGGCAACCTTGCTGTTGTGAATAAAAATGATTTGTGTTAATGAGTGGCTGCATGGCGCCACGTTTTTGTAACTGTGAAGTGGTTCTGTGACGTCACTATGCTCTGTATATAAAACGGGTGAAGCAATCATGTGTGCTTGCTCGCTCGGCAGTTCTTAATAAAGTTAGTTTCTTTAAATTGCTGGCTGATGAATGAATCACTTTCCACCAACGCCAAGCATCTGGTAGATGCAGCCCACAGAACTTAAGAATTAATTGTGTTCCTAACATAATTAGTGGCGCCCAACGTGGGGCGAGCTGTTTGTTGGAGGTGAAACTGAAACCGAATCACGAACTATTGAACTTTGAAATTTTTGAAATATAAAAATGGAAGTGACTGCGTTGAAGGCGCAAAGAAAAGGGCTGAGAACAGCATTTTCTCTCAGTCTGAAGAAAATTGAAACCGAATTGAGGAAAGAAGACATCGATATGAATCTACTTCCGATTCTGAAAACTCAAACCATGGATAAATTCCAGAGACTTGACTCTTGTCAGAATCAAATTTCTGAACAACTCTTAGAAATGAAAGATGCCGAGCAAGAATATTTGGATGATATGGAAGACGCAGAAAACTACCGTGACAGCTATATCGAAATGTATTCCCGAGTAGATTCGAAAATACAAGAAACTGCTATTCCAACCGAAACTGAAAAGAGAAGTTTCAAATTACCGAAAATTGAATTGAAAAGGTTCAGTGGCGAAGCTAAAGACTTTTTGGCCTTTTGGAGTCAATTTCAGAAAATTCATAATGATAAAAGCATCGCGCCGGAGGACAAGATGCAATATTTATTGCAATCCGTAGAACCAAAATCGAAAGCAGAACGATTAGTGTTGAGTTTCCCAGCGACGGCGGAAAATTACCCTAAAGCCATTGATCAATTAAAAGAGAGATACGGCCGTGAAGACTTGCTCGTACAAATTTACGTACGTGAACTGTTAAGTTTAGTTATGAAGAACGCTGCGTCTGGAAGAACGAAAACTGATTTGCCCGCCTTGTACGATGAACTCGAAGGAAAATTACGATCGTTGGAGAGCCTTGGACGAACGCAAGAAAAATATGGAGACTTTCTAACACCGTTGGTAGAATCCTGTTTACCCGAGGAAGTCCTGGTTGCCTGGGAAAGAAAACGGAATAATGAAACAGAAGCCAAAGGATCACGGACTCTAGAACATTTAATGACTTTCCTTCGCCTGGAAGTTCAAGGGGAAGAAATGGTGCAACTGGCTAAATCCGGTTTCGGCCCTACTATCCGAAAGAGAGATCCACCAACCGAAAGGATGAAAACAACTGAATTAATGACTGCATCAGCCCTGGTGAGTTCTGAAAGTGCTTCAGGTAAGAAAGTTAATAACTGTATTTTTTGTGAGAAATATCATCCGAGTGAAAAATGTTATAATGCTAGAAAAATGTCTTTTATTGCTAAGAAACAATTACTATTAAGAAAAGGTGCTTGTTTTATATGTTTAAATAGATCTGGTCATTTAAGTAAAAATTGTGATGTTAAACATACCATTAAGTGTTCTAAATGTAATTATTCCCATTTCGAAATTATGTGTCCAAAATTAGATAAAAATTATGATCAAAAATGTTCCATAAAAACTGAGAATTCTCTATCAAGTAACTGCAACAGAAACGAAAGTATATACTTTCAAACTCTCTGCGTTTTCATTCGGATCAAGGGTTGGGAAAAGAAAGTGCGAGTTCTCATTGATTCCGCTTGTGAAAATAGCTATATCAGTGAAAGTGTTACTAATATTTTAAAGGCCACTCCACTTAGAGAGGAAACTATAATTCATTCTCTCTTCGGGGGAAATGAATCGAAACCTAAGCATCACGGTGTGTTTTCTATTGAGGTTAGTGATTTAAAACGCTCTTATGTATGTAGTTTTGAAGCGCTATCGGAAAAGAAAATATGTGGATTTATTTCTAAGATTGAGGATAAGCGTATTCTAAATGAGTTAAAGAATAAGGAAATTATTTTATCGGATTTAAATTGGTAAGGAAACTGAAATTGGACTTTTGATTGGGGCTGATAATATAGGAAAATTATTAACTGGGAACTTAATAGAATTAGATTCTGGCTTAACAGCTATTGAAACTAAACTAGGATGGACGGTAATTGGAAAATTAAGTTCAAACGTTAAAAACGAGATGTTAACGACATCGTCGTTGCATGTAAGGAATGTTAGTGTTAAAGAATTATGGGAGCTAGATGTTTTAGGAATAACTGATCCCTTACTTAATGAAAATACTAGAGAAAATTTTGATTTAACCGATTTTAAGAATAAAATGAAAATTCTTCCCGATGGAAGATATGAAGTGACCCTCCCATGGAAATGTAACTCTGAGAATTTACCCAGTAACAAAGAACTAACGTGGAAAAGGCATTTACGGATGATAAATAAATTAAGAAACGGTAAATTTTTTGATGATTATAAAAGTGTGTTTAGGGAGTGGGAAGATTTAAATATCATTGAACGTGTGCCGGAGGTAGAATTGAACAATGAATGTCATTATTTACCTCATAGGCCAGTGATTAAATTAGATAGTGCGACAATGAAAATACGTCCAGTATTTGACGCCTCCGCCCATGAAAAAGGGAAACCATCTTTGAACGACTGTTTATGTAAAGGCGTAAACCTTATTGAACTAATACCTGACATTTTAGATCGTTTTAGAATTTATCCAATTGGAATTGTAGCCGATATTGAAAAGGCTTTTTTGATGCTATCTGTTGCACCGAAAGATAGAGATTATCTCAGATTTTATTTCCCATACAATGAAAAACAATTAGTGTACAGACATTGTCGAGTTGTATTTGGGGTGTCTTCCAGCCCTTACTTATTGAATGCATCTATTATGCATCTTTTAGAAAACTGTAGTCCTGAATATAAGGAAGTTGCACAAAAGTTAAAATCTTCTTTTTATGTTGATAATTGTGTAGCTGGTGTTTTCAGTGTTGATGAAATAGAGATATTTATTGAGAAGGCTAAATTAATTATGTCGAAAGGATGTTTTAATTTACGTACTTTTGAGAGCAATGTGGCAAGTAGAAGTGTTGATAAACACTCAGGCGAAACTTTTATTTTGGGTATCATTTGGGACTTGGATAATGATGTTTTGAAATGTTGCACGAATTTCGAATCATTAACGTGCGAAACGAAAATAACCAAACGATTAGTTTTGTCTACTGTACAAAAAGTTTTTGATCCCATTGGGATGTTGGCGCCGTCTACATTGCTTCCCAAATTAATACTACAGGAACTATGGGAAATGAAAATTGCATGGGATCAGGAACTACCTCAGAATATTGTAAATAAATTTATGAAATGGTATAAGGAAATTCAAATTTTAAAAGATGTAACTGTGCCACGTTGTATGAAAATTGATATTTTAACTGAATTGCATGTATTTGTTGATGCAAGCAAGGGGTCATATGCGAGTTGCGTCTTTGCTCGATCAATAGTTGATTCTAGAGAGTTAGCGTAATTCTCATTAGAGCGAAGTCTAGAGTCGCTCCTCTCAAACTTTTGAGTATACCGCGTTTGGAACTAATGGCTTGATGTATAGGTGCTCGACTTTTAAATTCTATTTTGAAAGCGCTTAATATGCCGGACTTGAAAGTTACTCTTTGGTCCGATTCTACAACAGCACTTTGGTGGATTAAGAAATATAGAGAAATTGGTCAGTTTTTGTAGCTAATAGGGTAAAGGAAATTAGACAACTGACTCAAATTCAATCATGGAAATATGTCCCAGGAAACATGAATATCGCAGATTTACTATCCCGTGGTTGTTCTCCACGAGAAATGCTTAATTCTAGATGGTGGGAGGGGCCGTCCTGGTTGAAACAAAATTCGGAATTTTGGCCAGATGGCGAAATCAGTTGCGAACCTCAAGAAATTAACGTGGAGATAAAGAAAACTAGAAATGCGAATGTTGATCTAGCAAACGATGCACCCCCCTTGCTTTTATGTAATGTGTCTGATTATGATAAAATGATTAGAGTATTTGCTTGGGTTTTAAGATTTGTAAATAATTGTCGCAAAGACTGTAGCAAATGTAAAGAACATGAACTCTCTGTTGCTGAAATTGAAAATTCTGAGAAACAATTGATTCGTTTAACTCAGACATACTATTTACCTGATGTTGAAACTTTAAAATTTGTTACCTTTATTGATAATGATAATATTTTAAGGGTTAAGTCTAAAATAACTGAAAGAAATGATGAAAGTTCTTTTTTGTATCCTATATTGTTACCTGATAAATGTGAATTTACAAAACTTTTGATTAGATCTATACACAAAAAGAACTGTCATGCTGGAATCCAAATAATGCAATCATTAATTAGAGAAAGGTTCTGGATTATTAGATCTAGAAAAACTATTAAGAGTATTTTAAATAAATGTGTTATATGTGCTCGTTTTAAAGTGAAATCATTGTCAAGCGGACTATCACCTTTACCACCAGACCGAGTGACTGATTGCGCGATATTTGAAGTTGTAGGAATTGATTTAGCTGGACCTTTGTTTTTAAAAACTGGCGAAAAGGTATGGATTGCATTATTTACTTGTGCAGTCTATCGCGCGCTCCATCTTGAATTAGTAAATTCTCTGTCTTCTGATGCCTTTTTGTTAGCCCTTAGGCGTTTCATTGCCAGGCGCGGGAGGCCCAGGATAATTTACTGTGATAACGGAACCAATTTCCGGGGTGCTTTCAATGACCTTGCGAAATTGGATTGGCATAAGATATCGAGAGAAACATCAACTCAAAAAATAGTTTCGAAATTTATACCACCCACCGCCGCATGGTGGGTAGGCTGGTGGGAAAGGTTGGTTCGCCTTATTAAAGAACTATTGAGACGTTCTCTTGGAAAATCAATATTGACCTATGAAGAATTGTCAACAGTAATTTGTGATTGTGAATTTTTAATTAATAGTAGACCTTTAACTTATATATCTGAAGATCCACAGGAATTGATCCCTCTTACTCCTGCAATGTTTTTAATAGAAAATCGCTGTTCCGATACTACCGATATTGACGAATTAAATTCGCGAGACTTAAGAAAAAGAATGAAATTCAGAATTAAACTTTTAAGTAATTTAAGGCAACGTTTCAGGAAAGAATATCTAGGTGAGCTAATACAAAAACAGAATGGTAATCGGGTGCGTGAGCCCCGAGTTGGGGAAATGGTCTTAATTGGGGACGACAATAAGAAACGTTTGTCTTGGCCTATAGCTAAAATTATAGAATTAATCCCTGGTCGAGACGGGGAAATTCGCACAGTTCGGCTTAAAACTCAACATGGAACAGTAATACGCCCGGTACAACGCATCTTCCCTTTGGAAGTACAAGCGATTGCAAATAATGCTAAGGAGTTAAAAGAGGAATCAAATTCTGTTAAATGTGCTAAACCTGAAAATGTCTTGAATACTAATGATGTAATTGTGAGAAAATATACTTCTTCAGGAAGATTGATTAAAGAACCAAAGAGACTGGATCTATTGAATTATAAATGTTATAGGTTTGAGACTCTCCCCAAGTCTCAAAGGTGGGAGTATGTTGTGAATAAAAATGATTTGTGCTAATGAGTGGCTGCATGGCGCCACGTTTTTGTAACTGTGAAGTGGTTCTGTGACGTCACTATGCTCTGTATATAAAACGGGTGAAGCAATCACGTGTGCTTGCTCGCTCGGCAGTTCTTAATAAAGTTAGTTTCTTTAAATTGCTGGCTGATGAATGAATCACTTTCCACCAACGCCAAGCATCTGGTAGATGCAGCCCACAGAACTTAAGAATTAATTGTGTTCCTAACACTTGCTGTCGATGTGAAGAAACTGAGGAAATATAAAAAAGCCATTAGAAAAATCGGGAATAAAAAGTTATCGTTAAAACAAAACAAAAAAGAAATAATTCAAATTGGTGGGCTCTCCCTTTTCTCATAGCGCCAGTGTTGACGGCATTAGCAGGCATTATAGGAAAAGCAATAGGGAACCGAATATAACATTTATCAAAATGTCAAAACGCATGGCCGTTGTTCCAGAGGAATTAGCAACATCGTACTTTTCTAAAACCCCAGACGCAGGATTGCATGACATTGAAAGTAAAATAGAAAATCTCTTGCATGCATCAAGTTATTCAGATGATGCAAAAGCTAAACTATTAAGCCAATTGATTCTCAAATATCGGCATATGGTGAGCGAACCTAAGCCTCCAGTACGTGTGACAATTGAAGAGGAAATTCCTAAAGAAAATCTGCAGAAGTAGCGGAAAGAAATATTTCGGAAGATCCTATTGTACGCGATATCATTCTCTCTGTGCCTGCAAATTTCCAAAAATTCATTCCGGCGATTGTGGAGAAATTGAAAACACGCAGCT
Organism: Trichonephila clavata; assembly: GCA_019973975.1. Taxonomy (NCBI): domain Eukaryota; kingdom Metazoa; phylum Arthropoda; class Arachnida; order Araneae; family Nephilidae; genus Trichonephila; species Trichonephila clavata. Next base: position 205,528 of record BMAO01025064.1, on the reverse strand, counting down.
ATTCTTGGAATGAGTTGGGGGAATTGATTACCGATAATCAGGCAGTTAAGCATTCAAATGTGATTGATCTATTTTCATATTTGATGAGGAACGTTAAAAAGGGTCTCGAACCTCACGGCTTTGCAGTTTTCTGGAAAGCTATCAACGAAATAAAAATCCCTACCCCCGGTGGATTAGAAATCAGAAGCTAGTGCAAAATCTAGGAGGTGATACGAGCTTACGCGAAAGTCACAACGACGATACGTTGGAATGGCCGCACACGCCTCGGAGGAAACAGAAGAACAGGAAAAGGAAATGGAAAGAGTATTAAAAGCGACATATTATGATTTTGCGAACCCTGCATCCTTCGGTGGAATTAAGAAACTATCAAAGACCACCAAAGTACCTTACGAAAAAACAAAACAGTTTTTATCCTCACAAGACCCCTATTCCCTTCATAAAGGCGTTCGATACAAATTTCTTCGAAGAGCGACGCTTTCATATGGCATAAATGAGTTATGGCAGTGTGATCTAGTGGACTTAAAACATTTGGGAAAGCATAACAACGGATTTCGGTACTTACTTACCGTAATCGATGTATTCTCGAAATACGCCAGAGTGAGTGCTCTGAAAATGAAGACTGCAGAAGCCGTAAAAAATGCATTTGAAAACTTGTTTCAACAAGCAAAGCCTAAAAATATTCAAACTGATAAAGGCAGTGAATTTTACAATTCTCAACTGAAATCCTTATTTCAGAGGCATAGTATCAATCACTATTCTGCCGAAGGTGATCATAAGGCTAGCGTCGTTGAAAGGTTTAACAGAACGTTAAAAAACAAAATGTTTAGAGTGTTCACATATAGAAATTCGTATAAGTATGTAGATATTTTGCACTTGCTTGTAAAATCGTATAATGACACCGAACATCGCAGTATTGGTATGGCCCCCTCACAAGTGACTCGAGAAGTAGAACCACAAATTTTCAAAAAATTATATGGTTTTCTCGAAAAGAACCCGGAAGTGATTCTAAATAAGGGAGATTTAGTTAGAATATCTAAAGCAAACAAAACTTTTCGACGAGGATATTTACCAGGATGGAGTGATGAGGTCTTTAGAGTAACAAAAGTATATTTCTCTCATCCGACTACATTTGAGCTGCAAGACCTGAAATCAGAAGCTATAAAAGGACGATTCTATGCAGAGGAACTGCAGAAAATCTCGAAACGCTCTGACGATTATTGGCGTATAGAAAAGGTGCTCAAAACAAAAGGCATAGGCAGGAAGAAAGAGTATTATGTAAAGTGGCAGGGTTTTGATGAGCGCTTTAATTCGTGGGTTAAGGAAGCATGGATGAGGTAAATGATTTCCACATCACGTTACCTAGCAATTCTAGCACTCAATTCTTTTCAAAAAATACGCAAGCATCATTCAGAACGAAACTAGCTCGTCCGATCATATTAACAGGCGCATGGGAAGTTGGTTTATCAGAAATATTTGTTCCGCGAACCTGGTTCAACATCGGCAACCATAATAATAAATATTCCATAACGTATGAAGAGACAAAAATTATCGAAAAGGACTATGCAGAATATGATATCGGAGTGAAAATAGAGCAAGGAACTGCAGACGCAGATGTTATCCAGGAAATTAATCAAAGTATTGAAGAAAAATGCGGACATTTTGTTGCTTTTTCATTGGATCGCAAGAATATTAATGTTCATATTGCTCCTAATTACGAGTTGCATTTAACAGCAGCAAATGCCCCACGGTTGTTAACCATGCTGAACTTACCTAGAGAAGATAGAATTATAAGAATGTCGGAAAGTTTTGTTTTCCGAAAACCATCCAAAACGAACAAAGACAATCACTTGAAAAGTATTGCAAGAAATCTAAAACGGCATTTCATAATTCGCACCACTCGGTTTAATCATAAATATACCGATTTGGAAAACATGCACCATGAACTGTTTCAGCATATAAATTTCAATCTAATGCAAACAGGAATTGGAGGCACTGCAGATTTCATTTTTGACTTCAAAGTAAATAAAGTCGAAATAACAGTTCAAAAGAACGTCGAACTCGAATTAAGATTATTATATGCGTATGCTGAGTTTGACCAAGGATATTGTGTTGAAGGGGAAATCAATGCATGTATTGCAAAAAATCGACAGACCTCCATTGAACGAATATTTTCGCGTAAGCATTACGGATAAACCGACAGTTCCAGAGAAAGTGAAAAAAACGGAAAATTTACAATTAGAAGTTGGATTTTATAAGAATGCAGAGCAGTTGTTCAGCTCTTTTAAACATCTGGCGTTTAATCTATTAGCTAATAAGAAAGTGAAAATTCATATTCCCGATACATCTGCCGTAACTTTCCAGGATGGGTTAAAAGATCTCTTGGGACTAAAACAATCAACATTACACGGTGGCACTCATATTTCGGATTATCAACTGGAACTAGACGGAGTAATCACAGAAATTTATGTCTATACAGACATTATAGAATCTCATTTTGTGGGGGATACTATCGCACCTTTACTTCGCATCATTCCTGTGATGTCAACCAAAGAAGACCAAATTGTTATTAATTATCAAAGACCCCTGTATTTTCCTCTGCGTCAAAATTATATCGACTGCATCGAAGTCGAATTAAAAAGTAGTTCTGGAGATGCTATTATTTTTACGAGCGGCAAATCGCTCTTGGTTCTTTCTTTCCGACGAAGAATAGTATAAAACTACAACTGTATATGTGCGACATCATTTCGGTCCTGACTTCGCAAGAGAAAGATGCATTTGGACCGCAGAGCTTGTCAGGACTATTACTGTTCGCAGTTACAGAATGGTGGCTCGTATTTTCAAAGAGTCAGCCATCAAAGAGGATATGGAATGTTTTCAAATTTATTTCGAATGATATCTCCCATTGCAATGAAGGCAGGAAAATATTTAGGAAAACATATTCTGAGTACCGGTTCAAAGGTAATGTCAGATGTTGTGTCGGGAACATCTCTGAAAGATTCGACAAGGGCGAGATTGAAAGAAACGTCCAAAAATATTAAAGATGACATTCTTCATAAGCTTTAAAGCGGTTCGGGTATAAAAAGAAAGAAATCGCGCAATAAGAATCATTTGCCGCGCGCTAAGCGAAGCCGAAAGAATTCCAAAGCAGCGGTAGATATATTCTCATAAGATGGATGAGAGAGCGTGCGCTTGTGTATCTAATGCTTATGATTTGTTTACCGTTAATCCTGTGCAATTGTCAACCGAAGAAAGTTCGTTTACCGAAATTTTTCCTGTTGCATCTCTGAGTGATAAAACACCGATTGAATTCTTTTTCTCAGGCGTGGGAGAAAGTTATTTAGACCTAGCTCATACACTTCTTCATTTACAAGTGAAAATTACGAAAAAAAATGGATCAAATATTGCAACTCCTGACGTAGTAGCTCCAGTCAATTATTTGTTGAATACATTATTTTCGGAATGTTCCATAACATTAAATGATAAGCAAGTGTCCTCACAAGCGAATTATGCATACAGATGCATGTTCGATGCCTTGCTGTCCCCAAAAGCTGTTCAAGAATCGCTATTAACGGCTGGTCTTTTCTTCAGAGATAGTCCAGGAAAGATTGACGCAACCGAGATTTTAAACGCAGGGGAGGGATTCAAAACTAGATATAACATTTGCAAAGATAGTAAACTAATGGACATGATAGGAGCTTTACATTTCGATCTAGGCAATCAAAGTAAATATCTGATCAATTCAGTGAATCTTCGAATTAAATTAGAAAGAAATAAAGATGCCTTTGCACTGATGTCAGCTTCGCAAGATTTCAAAATAGTTATACAACATGCTTCCTTATTTGTTAGGAAAGTAAAGGTCGCTCCTTCAATTTTAATAGCGCACGAGACCGCACTTTCTAGAGGCTCGATTAAGATGCCCCTTCGCAGAACAGAGGTGAAATCCTTCGCGCTTTCTTCAGGAATGCAATCTATTACTTTTCCAAATGCATTTATTGGACAGGTACCAGCGCGACTAATCATGGGTATGGTATCTAATACTGCATATAATGGTGATTTTTCTAACAATCCATTCAATTTTAAGCATTATGATTTATCATACCTCTGCCTATTAGACGGAAATCGCATGATTCCTTCAAAACCCTATCAACCGAAATTCGATACCTCTAACAGTTATAGCAGATGTTATATGAGCCTTTTTACTGACTTAGGGCGATATAATAAAGATCAAGATATCAATATAAGTTATAGCGAATATAAGGACGGGTACACGTTGTTGGCAATAGATTTAACGCCAGATCTCAGTGCAGATGGAATGCATGATTCGGTCCTACGAAATTCGAATTTGGCTTTGGATATTCGCTTTAGTAAGGCACTACCCGAAACGGTTAATTTAATCGTTTATGCGGAGTATCGAAATGTCATAGAGATTGACAAAAACCGCAACGTTTTAACTGATTTTTAAAAATGAATTCTCAAAGCCTATGTAATCTCGCCTGCAGCGATTCCATTCTTCGATCCAAATTCGGAGGCGTGTACGCTTCCAATGAATTGCCTAGGACACTTACAGGCTATTCATGTTTTATTGTAAATTTAGATTCTAGGGCGAAGCCTGGAAGCCATTGGGTTGCGTTAGCCTTTAGGAACAACACTTGTTTTTACTTTTGTAGTTTCGCTTCAGTTCCAAAGAAGGGTAAGATTTTAAACTTCATCAAACAGAATTCACAGAAACTGATGTGGAACAAATGTCGCTACCAAAGCGTTACGTCCTTTACCTGCGGTCAATTTTGTCTTCATTTCCTATACAAATTTGTGAGAAAGCAGACTTTATCACCTCTAGATTCGAATAACAATGCATTCAACGAAAAGTTTATTCAAAGATTTGTAGCTAAAACTTTTCGCCTACAAAAGTGTTGTTTGACGCCACACTCAAATCAAATATGTCATACCTATAAAAACCAACATAAACGTGCTTGAACACGTTTTCAACATTTTTCTCATCATCTTTTGCATTCTAATTACAACATCTATGGAGGGAGGAGGGGTCGCTGCTGATACAGAATGTATAAAAGGAGGCAACACAAGCTGCAGAACTCTCATTACTGCTTTTAGTAATTCACCAAAAAGCAATGACTCCCGAACCAAAATATAGTTTCATGTACCTAAAGCGCGCCAGCCCCTCTGACGCTTATGTGATCCATTGTTTCACCGATTCTCTGTACGACAATATAATCTCCTGTGTACAAGCTGCCACATCCTATTCCATGGACACAACGGATTCCGACTGTAAAATGAAAATAGCCTATTTTAAGATTTTGAACAATTCTGCTATTGTGCGCGAGCTGCACAATCCTTCAGTCTACAGACAAGTATTTGATTGCACAGCATAATATGAAACTGAATATCATGACTCAAAGACAGTAACTAAATGTGCAAAATGAATATTCTGCAACAAAGTGAATATTAGTTCTATGTATTATACGCAAGAAAACTGATTGTTACACTCTACATAAAAATTTTGTTCTGTAACGAATGCACTGATAACTGTTATATATTGTAAGCATAAAAATGATTGTAACACTCTATGTAATAATATTGATATAACCCCTTGAATAAAAAATTATTTTCCCGGATAAACTGTGTTCGTTTTCTTTCGAGTCGTGTCTTCATTATGCATGTTGCAATGCTGTTACGCAAGATTTCCTGCTAGATATGTTTTTCTTTCACTTCTTCCTTGAAGATTTACGCAAGATTTCCTGCTAGATATGTTTTTCTTTCATTTCAACCTTGAAGATTAAACGCGCAGACCCCCTCTGCTATTTTTTTCCCTGTCTTACATAAGAGTTGTTTTTATATAATCAGATTTGTAAAAACTGCGTTTTTAAAAATTTGTCCTTCATTTCGAGTATAAAATGTCAATCTGGCTTTCAACCTTTGTCTAGTCTGTTCCTAACGTGCTACATTTTTTTTGGATCAGTCCGCGTCTTCTTACCGCCTTCTTCTTGATTTCTGAAGTTCTTTTGGATAAACTCGTTCCTTCTCTCCTCCATGGAAAATGGTGAGTGGAATTTGTATTTTTTCCTTTTCCGCTTAGATACATTTCGTTGAGAGCTTTTTTCTGTATTGCTTCATAAGTCTTCGTTTTTAAAATTTTCTAGAAAGCTTTGATTCCTCTTGCGCCAAAAAAAAGAAAATTTAACGTAGACTTATCAAAGGAGAGTGGTGGCCTGTCGAGTAAAATAGCAACTCCCTATTCGGTACATGTTGATCAAATCCCTGTTCTTCTAGAAGGGATAACACACATTCAGGAACATCTGAAATCTATGTAATAAATTTACGTGGGAGTAGGGAGATATCCAAACTTCTCCTGATTTGTCTATACATTAGAATTGTTCCCAAGTCGGCTTAACTTTTAAAAAGTGTGTGCGTTTAAATTTTTTCTAACTTACGGAGAGAAACACACACACACAATGATCTTTTGCATTCTTTAAAAAAAAAACATACTTTGGAAACTGTTGTTCAAAATAAAGTGTCTGTTACTGCCTATTACGATAAAAAATTTGTTTGCGAAGATGGCATGCATACATTGTCTTATGGTCACAAAGATATTTAATATTGTTTTCTGTATTGTAGAAAGGGTTGATTTTAACTCAATTTGTGTATATGTTTCTACAAATTATCTCCCTACTCCTATGCTTTGCTTTGTGGCTGCTTTTTTTGTTGAATGTGTTTTTGTATATTCAACTTTTAATATGCTCTTAGTTTTTAAAATGTGTTTTTGTATATTCAACTTTTAATATCCTCTTAGTTTTTAAAATGTGTTTTTGTATATTCAACATTTAATATGCTCTTAGTTTTTAAAAAGTGTTTTTGTATATTCAAGTCAACTACCAATACAACTCAGTTTAATTTCTTGTGAAATCAAAGACACGAAAGACGTAAACACTAATCAGTCAGTTTCTTTGTGTTTGCTTGCTTTTCTGTGCCTTACATTTTGAGAGGATTAGGACGAATCATATGCAAATCGTTTTTTTGCGTCTGGTTCTGTGACAACCTCTGTTAACCACTTAACGGTTTTCTTTACTTAGAAATGTTTATTGTTCATTACCATCTAAATAAAGTCACAATGCAAATTTGTAAAAAAAAAACAATTTTCATTAAAAATTCCTTCTGTCATTAATTTGAATTTGAGTTTCGTTTATGGTGCAAGAGCCTTAATTCGACCATGCTGTAATAAAATCAATCGAAAAACAAAAGTACAAGTAAGAATGTACTAATTTTGGATATCAAATGACAGAATAAAAACTGTTAAGTGGTTATATAAAAAAAAACGAAGGTCAGATCCGCATGCCTCATGGCGGCCTTGGAAATGCGGACAAAGCTTTACTAATTTTCTTTCGACTAACTCGTCACGTTTCCCCTCTCTGCTTTGCAGAGTAAACCCGTTTTCACTGCAGTGCTTTTATTCTTTAAGACGTGCGGTGGTGGTGTTTTGGTGTGAATTGTTTCCCCTCCAACTGTTTTTGCCGGCGATTTGATCAGGCGGTGTTTTAATGGAACACTGTTTTCATATCGTGCGGTGTTTTACTGGAAATTGTTTTAATGGACACTGTTACAAAATCGTGCGGTGTTTTACTGGAAATTGTTTTAATGGAGAGTGTTTTAAAATCGTGCAATTATATACTACTAGTATCAGTGTAGTAAACCAGGAATTTTTGGGTAATATCAAAAGATGCTTTTCATCAATGGGCAAATTACAAATTTCCAACCTTCCTCCTAATCTTATTACCTCCATCTTCATCTAAATAAGGCATATAATTATATAAAAAAGCGTTTCTCAAACTGTGGGGCGCGCCCCTCTTGGGGGCGCATATCGAAAATAAAAGTTTCATAAAAATTAATTTACTGGAACGAATTAAAACAAAAAAATTTCTGACATAATATTAAAATACACATTTAAACTGATGTAATTTATGTATATCATCTGGCAATATTACATCATCTCCACTTCAAGCTATCCTACAACCAAATAAAAAAAAACATTTTGTTTGATTTGCTAGAATATCACAATGAGAGATTTTTTACTACATTTTCTTTATAAACCTAAAATACTACTCTTTCAGAGAAAAAACAAAACCCAGACCCGGCGAAAAATTGTAGGAAGATAAAAAAAATTCCTCACTGTCATTTAGTGGAAGTTGTAAATAATGTATTTCTGTTGCGCTTTATTCCATGTGAAACAGTTTTATGATATTTCGAAAAGCATAGATGTGTGTGTGTGTGAATGAAGGATTATTTTACACCAAGGTTTATTTTTAGGAATATTCTGAAACATATAAAGCATAATGAAAAACATTTTACACAGTTCTTTTTTAGAACTAACATCCATATTTCTATATTGAATACACTTTTAACCCTGGAATGTTCACGCGAGTAGCAAAGTAACCCCAGGCTTACGAAATCGTTAATTCGGGGAAAACTTTATTTTTTACCAATGACCTTGAGAGTATCTTCCTGTATCACAGTCTTCAGAGGAACTAAAATGTATTTGTCACATATTCCCCTCTTTTTTGGGAGTGGCAAAAGTTTTTTTTTTTTACAATCTTAAGGTTCTTGTTTTAACCGAGTTTCCAGCGTGACCACTTTTGTTCCGAAATATTTTCTATGAACATGGTACATTTTTCCCCTGCGACAAATGTAAATGAGCAGAATATAAAAAAAGAAATCGGCATCTGAAATCTCTACTGTCGTAAGTTGAAACGGATCAAGCAAGGGAAGAACCTGCTAAAATAATGCATATTAGTCATGATAGCGAAAGTAAATTTGAGAAAAGCGATGAACTTGAAACAAAAGGAAAATTTTAATTACTACTTAAAGAACTCCAACAAGAAAAATATTAAGCAATAAGTGTACCACATGACAAATTTGCCCTGTCAAAAAGACACAAGCAAGAATAAGTTCAGCATGCTATATGTAGATCATCAAAAGACATTAAAACTACAACAACTTTGTGACGGATCTATACGCGGTTCTACTAATCCCTTCATACCTCATTAAGGAAAATATTTATTTCAACCAACTTTCATCGAATAAAGAAACGTGGTTATGTAAATGAGGTATATTATATAAATTCTGTTTTCGGGAGTTCGTTGGAGTTGGCACGCTGAAGTTGATACGTTGGAGTTGGCAAGTAGGAGTTAACATAAAGTTTGCGAATTAGTTGTTAATTGAAGATTGAAAAGTAGTGGAATTAGTTAAAGATTACAGAGCGTGGAGTCAACGACATTGATCAAGCAGAAGAGAGCACCTGCAAGTTTCCAGTGTAGGATCCGATGCATAAAAAGTTCAGGTACTGTGCGTTTGATTAAGTAGAAGTTATAGTTTATTAGTGAGCAACGTAGTTATATTTGAGCATATTTAAGCTGTCTTAGATTCAGTTGAGGGTCTGTAGTAGTATCCCCGTGATATAGAATCTCACCTCCCACGCTCTACTATATTTCATCTACCTTAATTAGAATTGTATTGTGTCTGTTTGATAATTAGAATTAATAAAATCATTAGATTGAAAACATGTCTGTGGATTATTCTGTTTCTCCCACACATCTAGCTGACTTTACAGGTAGACAAGAGGGTTCAGATGTAAGGAGGAACCAACCGAAATCACATTGGTGCCCACAAAACGGGAAAGGATCGTGCTAATTTTAGGTTACTGCCTTAATTATATTTTTCAGGACGAGAGAACGTGTCGGAGTTCCTTGCTAATATTGATGATAATATAGCTTATTATGAGATACCGACGAATTTAGCTTGTGCTTATTTGAAGGGTCATTTAGTGGGTAGAGCATTAGATTGGTTCGATGTGGTTGGTTATGCGTGTGTAAGCAGAGAAGCGACTACTTTCATGACTCTCAAAAATAAGTTATCAGATAGTATTCCAGTTGTGAGGAATAAATCGGAATTAGAGGCTTACTTTTTTTCATCAAAGAAGCGGAGAGGTCAGGCCCCGTCGGATTTCATTTATCATTTGTTAAAAATTCATAACACTTTAGAGTTAAATTATGATGATGAAAAATTGGTCAATTACATTGTAATGCGACATGAGCCTCAGATTATGGACTATTTAGAGGTTCGAAACCCCACGACGAAGGTACAGTTGTTAGAGTTTGTTGATCGGAATGAGGAACATCATAGCTGTAGAGAAACCCAGGGTTCGGGTAATAGTTTTACCAGATGAGGTTGGGATATGAGTATGAACCCTGCGGAAAGACGGAATAATGGAAATTGGAGAGATGCAGGGGTTGGAAATAGACGAAGTGAGCAGAGGGGCAAACAATTTTTCTCGTGGAGATTATCGAAATTAGGGATTCGAAATCGCAATAACCAACCATATCATAGACCAGACCTGTATCAACATCGTAGGATGGTAGTAAATCATTGTCCGATTGATGATTCGACCAGGCGAGGTTGGAGATATAATGATAGGATGAGCAGAAGGCAAGGAAGTGATAGTGTTGCAGGAGGTAAGCGGTCGCTAGTTGAGTCAAATCCTCCTAATAAGATTAAACTTAATTCATTACGATTATCACCAGTTGATCTTCCGTATGTGCCGATTCTTTTGCATAGCACATTTTTAAAAGCTCTCTGGGATACAGATGCGGAGAAGTCATTTATTTCGGAGCAGACTTATCGATCATATTTTTCTTTTCGTCCCATTAAGAAATCGCTAGCTGAAGTGGTAATGACGCAGGGGTTGGAGTTCACAAATTTAGGCACGGTTGAATTAAGGATTAAGATAAGGGAATTTTCTAAATTGGGGAATTTTCATGTGATTACTGAGGTAGTACCCATGCATCTTGGGCATTAATTTTATGTCACAGGCAAAAATAAGTGTGGATTTTTCTACTAAATCGTTAATCATTCCGGACCCGCAGATTGAGAAGGTGGCAATTTCAGAAGAACCGGTAGAGATAGATTTATCGAAGACGAAGCTGGGTAGAAGGCAGAAAGAGGATTTGCATGTTTTGTTCAATGAATTTCGGGGCTTGTTTTCAACTAAGCCGGGGCTGACGCATGTGTTGTATCACGAAATTGATACTGGTGATCACCCCGTGTCTATTCGCGGCCTTACCGCTGTGACAGAATCAAACAGGGCATCATAGATTATCATGTCAATAAGATGTTAGAAGAGGGTATGATAATTCCTGTAAATTCCGTATGCATCTCCAGTGATTTTATGTAGGAAGAATAATGGATTGAAGCTGGACAACCTTGTAGCTTATGAATTAGCGATCGATTATAGGAATTTGAATGCCATACCGAGGTATCCATGATATCCGCTTCCGCTAAAATTGATGATCTGATAACCAATATTACACATACCAAAATTATGTCGTCCCTTGATGTGTGCGGTGGGTACTTTCAAATGGCGGTAGACCCCAAAGATATTAGTAAGATGGTGTTTGTTACTAAGAATGGTACTTTTGTATTCCCTCGCATGCCATTTGGTCTTTCGTGAGCGGCCCCAAATTTTCAAAGAGCAATTGAAATTATTTTAAAACCAGTTCAAGGGCGTTTCGTTTTTGTCTATATGGATGACGTGATAATTTCGTCTCCAACTTTTGAGCGCTTATCGAGCATTTAAGGGAAGTTTTTAGATTGTTGCAAAAGGCTGGTCTAACGTTAAACCGTGAGAAATGTAACTTTGCAAGAGACCAGTTACGTTACTTGTGTCTAGTTATCAGTAAAGCCGGGGTTCGAACAGATGAAGAAAAAGTAAAAGCAATTCTTGAGATGAAAAACCTCCGAAGAATGCGAAGGAGGAAGCGAAATTTTTAGAAATGACGGGGTGGAATCAAAAATTTATTAAGGACTACGTGGATCTGTGTGAACCTTTATATGGTTTAAAAAGGAAAAATTCTAAGTTTGGTTGGTCGGAATCGGCGCAGGAAGCTTTTGATTGCATTAAAAAAGCCGTGACGGAAGCTCCAGTTTTACAATTACCGGATTTTAAGAAAACTTTGGAACTTTATACGGTTGCTCGTTCAGTGGATGTAGGGGCAGTGTTGACGCAGAAGAATAAACCTATTGCGTTTGCCTCACGAACGCTTAGTAAGGCAGAAAGGAATTATAGTGTGACGGAGCGTAAATGTTTGGCTGTCATATGGGAATTAAATAAATATCGCGCTTATTTCGGGTCTTTGCCGGTGAAAGTAATAACAGACCACGCCGCACTCACCAAATTAACGAACAGGAAGAATTTGTCGAGTAGATTGATAAGGTGGACGCTTAAGTTAGCAAATTTTAATGTGGAATGGGAACATCGCCCGGGTACGCAAGATATGGTGGCAGACATATTGTCTAGGAATCCAGTCGGTAGCAGTGAGGACGCAAAGGTGTCTTGTGCGGTTATTAGGTCGTTGGTTTTATCTTCCAGGGAACAGTTGATGGTAGAACAGAGGAATGTTCCGGAGTTGGGTCATATATACAAATTTTTGGAGAACCCTGACGATAGCTCGATTAACGCTTCAATCCGCGGAAATTGGTCCCGCGACTTTAAACTTATTGATGGGTTGTTATACTATGCAAAGTATACAACCACACTCGGTGAACTAAGAGTTTTTATTCCGAGAACTCTGCGTAATGACGTGATGCGAGAGTTTCATGACTCGCCGATGGCGGGTCATTTAGGAAAAAAGAAAACTTATTCACACACACACAAGATTAAAAGACGCCTGCGATTTTCCCTTTATGAGGAAGTTTATATTTAAATATGTATAAACCTGTGACCGCTGCCAGAAAGTGAATGATAGGAACGCGTTACCAGCTGGTCGCTTAATTCCGATAGTAACAAATTTTCCAAATGAAGATGTATCTTTAGATTTATTAGGCCCATACCCTGCCACTAGTCCGGAACGCTATACGTTTATTTTAGTGATAACAGATAATTTTTCTAAATGGGTCTAAATTATTCCCTTAAGAAAAACCTCGGCTAAGGCAATTGTAAATGCATTTTTTGAAAATTATATCTCGCGTTATGGAGCTCCTGTGAAGTTAATTAGTGATAATGGCCCCCAAATGATATCCGAAGTTTTTGAGCATGTGTCGCAGGTTGAACATAAAACATGTTAAACGTTAGTCTATCGACCTCAATCTAATCAGACAGAGAGAGTTAACCGTACTCTTCTACAAATGATTTCTAGTTTTGTAGAAGAGAATCATAGTAATTGGGACCAATTTCTTAAGGGATTCAGTTATGCTTTGAGAACAGCAGTGCATGAAACAACGGGTAAAACACCGCCAAAGTTATTAGGGCGGAAACTAATTACCCCATTTCAGAAATTAGTGATGGTAACTGATGGATCAGACTTGGTGTGTGGGAACATGGAAAGATTGTTTGAGGAGGTTGGGAGAAATACTAGAAAGCAACAGGAAAAATGGGCGAAATATTATAATAAGAGGAGACGTGAGGTTGATGTAAAGGTGGATGATCTTGTGTTGGTTCAAACACACCCGTTGAGTTCAGCTGGTAAGAAAATTGTGAGTAAAATTATGCCAAAGTTTGAAGGCCCCTATAAAGTTTTTAATGTAAATAATTAATAATTTGGTAATATTGAAATTTGGTAAACAAATAACGGTGAATGTAGATCAGTTGAAGATTTACCATCAAAGAGAAACTGACGACAGTGTCGACGAATTTGAAACATCGGAAAGTAGTCAGCCTAGAGCAACACAATCAGAAAGGTCGGATGGTAGGCGGCCGAGGGCAGTACAGTCGGAAAGGGAGGAGAATAGTCGAAGATGATCATTATCAGCAAATTGGGAAAGTAGTAGAGATGTATCCAGGGATAGACGCGCTACAGGGGAGTTGAGATGGGGGAAGCGTGTGCGGACAGAAGCAACTGTTTCTTCGAAAGCTGATACGGCTCATTTTAGGAAGAGAAGGCAAATCATTGAGGAGCATGAAAAAAGAGCGAGGCCAGCATGTTGGGTGGAAATGCAGTAGAAGAAAAGGAGACCACAGGCACCAAGATGCAGGATCAAGAGGAAAGTGACCTCGTACATGCCGTCTCATCCGTCGCAAAAAAAAATCAAGAAAGGGGATAGTGAAAGACAATCTGATGCCAGTAGAGCAGTCCCAGGCCCATCACGTAGAGAGCAGACGAGATATTCAAGAATCCACTGTTCCCGTCCAGTTCAGCAGGAACGCCCGAATAATCTTCGAAGCCGATGTCGAGTGGACAGCAGCCAGGAGCGGAATCCCCCAGTAGTAAGGGAAGTATCTCCTGTAGTTGATAAGGCCCTGGAGGAACTTATCAACTACAGGAGACACACATGGAGCAAAGGAGAACCAGGAGGTCGGAGCAGATGGAGAACCGCCTTAGGACAAGGTCGGCCAGTACAGAAGTGGTAGCCGGGGACGGGGCCTATGCAGAATGGATATTAGAATTGCCGGGTTGTATAATTCTAATTTATTTTTTTTCTCTGACAAACAGTTCAGAGTATCTCCCATGTGGGCTAGTCTCAATTTTTTTCGTAAAATATCAAGTGTACAAATGTTGTCACTGCGATGAATGCATTTTTCTTATTGTTGGAAAGATGAATTTTTGTATGTAAAACTTTTCCAAATTGTGGAAAACATTTGTTTGATTGCATTTGTTTTGCTACACATTAAGTCATAGCATTATATGCAAAGCCGATCTAAGGGCCGCCCGCGTGCGAAGACCTAATGTGCCGCCCCACTAAAAAATTTTCCATATTTTTACTACTACTTATATTTAATACTTATATATTTAATTACTTATTATAATACTTATATATTTATTTACTTATAATAATACTTATATATTTATATACACTACTTATTATAATACTTATATATTTATACACTACTTATTATAATACTTATATATTTACTTTACTTATTTATAATATTGATATATTTAATTACTTATTGTAATACTTATATATCTAATTACTTATTACAATACTTATATATTTATATTTTGAGGTTGTAAATTCATCTACCTGTATAAGAGTAAAAAGTAAAACATTAATAAAAAGGCAAATAAAATTTGCAGTGCAAAACTTTATTTTTTGGACAGCTACTGGGTTATGATCATGACAAAATAATAAACAAGCAAAAATATTACTTTGAAATTAAAGTAGACATTTTATAATTAGAAAGCAAAACAACAGTATTTACTCAGAAAATGTAATCTAATTAAGAAAAAAGTACTAAAAATAAATCTTATGAAACGAAAACTATATAAATCAGTCCATCTACAAAGACTACTTAATATAATTTTCTAAAATAACTTTTCTGGCTTTCTGAGAAGCAAGTTTGTCAGTGATTTTGATAAAATCAATTTTTTCAGAGATTTCGGATTCAATAGAGAATGTGTCCATATGTAAAAGCTTTTTTTGTGTAATTTTCTTAAAAACTTCTAGAAAAAATATTCTTAAATACATACCTTACCATCAGTAGTGCTCACACACACATCTAACAAACTTTATTTGTTTTGTGTGACTAATATCTGGTGTAGAGTCAAGAATTATATCGTAATATTTTTCTTTTTTTGCAATACGTGTTATCTTATTAAGCTAATTCGGCTAAAATAATAAACAAGCAAATTGATAACAATAACAATAACAGTACTTGATAACAATAACTTAACAGTAATTGATAACAATAACAGTAATATTAAGCTGATTCGGCTAAAATAGTAATTATTTCATTTTGAAAATGTTGCCCTAAGTAGTGTGAAATACGAGTTTCGTTATTTTTGCATTTATTGACGTTATTAAAGTGTTCTGTAAGGTGTAAATAGTTGATCTATCTTAAGCCTTCGACAGGGTCTGGAAATACAAATTCGTTAGCAAACTTTAAAGCACTTTCAAAATCAGGGGGAGAATTCTGTCCTGGCTTGCTAAGTTCCTAAGGGCTAGCTGTATAAGAGTTAAGTTTAAAAGCACCGTATCGGAAAAATTTAGATTGAGCCAGGGTATACCCCAAAGATCTGTACTCAGTCCCACTTTGTTTTCCTTATTTATTGCAGGAATTGAGACTGAAGCCAATTCTGATCACTGTATGGGATTGTATGTTGATGACATAATAATCAGGAGCAGCAATACAAGTTTAATTAGTACTCAGAACAAAATTAACTCTTTTCTCATTCGGCTGAAAAAGTTTGCTGCATTTTTAATCCATCAAAGTCTGTATCAAGTAATCTTATCACCAACAGGAATCTTTACAACTATGAGCCTGATATTTATTTACTGGGTAGTCGACTGAATTGTGAAAAACACCCCAAATATCTGGGATTAATCCAAGATCAGGACATTCTTTGTCATACTTATATAAACAATTTGGTTTGTAGAAGCAAACAGCGACTGAAAATTTTAAAATATATTTCTGGCAGGGACTGGGGAGCGGATGCTTGGACCTTTCGAAATACATATATTGCTCTCATTCAACCTATCCTTGAATATGGTGTACAGGTCTATTAGGTTGCCTCTGCTGGCAGCCTTGATAAACTAGAAACGGTACAATTCTCTGCTGCCAGAGTCATTATTGGTCCCGCAATAGCTGCCCGAGGGATATTGTTTTGTATGAAACTGACTTGCAACCTCTCAGATTACTTTTGCGAAGCTCATCAGTTATGGAGACCAGCACAGAACCTCTTGTTATGTGTGCGCAGTTGGCACAACAATCGTCGCCGCTTAGAGGAAGTCCGCTTAGCTATGCTGAAAGCGTGGAATGGTTACATAATGACGTAGAGTACGTCTCTCTGGCCCGCTGTATGGATGTTGGAGCATCGTTCCATAAACAATTCTTTTTTAACACTGAATTATCCTCACACACTAACAAGGTCACTCATCATCCAGAGTATCTTAGGCAGCTTGCTTTAGAGACTATTCATAAAGTCCCGTGTGACGCATTACACATCTATACTGAGGGCAGTATGGGAGTAGGCGCTGTTTCGGGAAGTGGAATTTTTTATCAAAAAGGGGAATGATATTAGGATCTATAAGAGAAATCCTGACTTCTGCTCAATATTTCGGGCAGAACTCTTAGCTATTGAGGAGGCTTTGGAGTTTTGCTTTACTGAGAGTGTCAATATAGATATTTGGATATTGGGTGATAGCCGAAGCTATTCAGTATCTATCTGAATGGTGGAGGCATGGTGACAGAATGACAGCGAGTATTATCCAGCTATTAAATAGCTTGAATGCTAATGTAAAGATCTTTTTTCAGTGGGTACCATCGCCCGTGAATGTCTACGGGAATGAGATTGCAGATGGTTTGGCCCGTGAGGGCAGCCGTAAAGATTCTACACATGGTGACTATATTTCTTTTTCAGAAATTGCTACCTGGCTCAAACAAGATATCAGTTCTTCTTGGAGGCCGATGCTTGTACATGAATGGTATGAAAGAAATCGCCCCGGTGCTGCTTTGCTTGGGACAAGCAGTAGGCCAGATGAAACTACTCTTGCTAGGCTTCGCAGTGGACATACTCGAGCTCAACGGCATGTGGATGGTCTTAAAGTTTACTCTCCGTTTCCGAATTGCAATATGAGTCAAGCCGTTCCCGCCCACATCTTGGCTTATATTGGTTGCCATAAAAGCCAGCTGCTCTCAAGTCCACAGCTACAGTTTTTCATTGTTTAAGGTGATAGTTTTATGATTTTACCCTAAAAATCATAAAACTATCAACTTTTTTTTATTGGCTTATTTGATACCTCGAATGTTTATATATATGCCAGCAAAATTTCAAAGCTTTACCTGCATTTTTTATCAAGTTATGGAGCAATATTTGATACTGGACAGCAACTACCACACCCACATTTCAGATTATCTGCTAGAAAAGAGCTAATGAAAAATGAATTTATTATTTTTCTACCGCGCGTAAATGAGACTGACATTTTATATGCAGTAACAAATCATATCAAGAAAGAATTGTGGAATTAAATAAATTATAATTTTAAAAAACTAAGGAACACGCTTTTATACTGAATCGAACTAAAAAGTAAAAAATTAATTCTTAATATAAGAATAAAATGATGAAGAGAAAATTAATGTCATTGGGGTAAAAGTGTGGGGTGCAATTTCGGAATTGAAAGAAGTTAGAAACTATAACAATTGATACATTAAAAGAACACCCCACGCTTTTACCCCAATGACATTAATTTTTCTCTTCATCATTTTATTCTTATATTAAGAATTAATTTTTTACTTTTTAGTTCGATTCAGTATAAAAGCGTGTTCTTTAGTTTTTTTTTAAATTATAATTTATTTTTCATCTTTTAGTTCGATCTACAATAAAAGCGTGTTTTTTAGTTTTTTAAACTGTTATTTTTTCATTGTTGAATTTTTCCTTGAGTTTGATATTTGGAGCCAGAATTACGTGGCTGCTGGAATAAGTCTTGCTCTTCAATGGATTTTAATTGAAGGGTCTGAAGTGTATTTATTCTCTCTGTTTACGGGGACTCGGGTGAGTCCCGTATCGTTATATTAGATTCCATCTCAAAAGAACAGGTCAAACAAATAAAATGTGAGGTAAGAAGAAAAAAAGATCGAATTAAAAAAAATTTATGTACCACATGTTTTTACAACGGACTAAAAAGTATAAAAAATTTCTCCTTTTCGTTTTTTTTTTCTTCTTTTTTCACATTTTCATGCATTGTCATCCACTTCTGAGATATGGTCCAAATTTCAAGTCTCTAGCTCATCGGAAAGTCACACAGTTTAAAATTAATTACAAAATTCCACCCGGACAGACATTAAAGAAAGCGAGTTATTAAAAACATGGTAATATTAAGTGTCAATCGTATTCTCACCTCTTAAACATATTGCCATAATGTTAATTCCTATCATCACTTCTAAACGTATTGCTTTGTAAAAATAAAAAAAAATATTTAGCAGTTAGAACATAAATTATTTTTTTCACATCATGAGCCTATTTTTTTATTTTCATTTTCAGAAAAATGTTTATATTATAGTAGGAAATTCATAACACACACCCACTCTCCACTTTCTCACATACAGAACACTTTTTTTGTTTGTTTTATTTTTATAAACCACAGTGTATTAATTAAAAACACTCGCTGTAGGGTTACACCTTTTTCTTTTAGTCACTAAATCTGGAATTAGTCGCCAAATCTGGAAATGGTATATCGAATTAGTCGCCAAATCTGAAAATTTTACGTGCAATAAGTTGCCAAATCTGGAAGTAATATATTTAATTGTCGCCAAAACTGATTATCGTAATTCCTGACGATCCTGATGAGGACAATGGAACAAAAATATGAATTTATTGTATTGTCATCGGGCCTTGACAAGTGTGCAAAATTTCGAATTAATCTGACCTTTTTAAGTGGGTGAAAATCAAATTCCAAGATTCCGTTACATGCAAGTGAAACTTATAAAAGCGTGTTAAAAAAATTCTAATTTGTGAATTGTTTATAGAAGAGCAAATGGATTTGGTCAAGATTTAAAAGTTGTGCATGCTTTTTATGATATTATTATAAATGAAATTAAAACTTCAAAGCGGATTCTCTCAAAGCACTAATACTAAATCTCATTTTGATAACTCAGATAATTAAAAATCTAATTCGCAAGAATAGAAAAACTCTCCCATTTTTATATATTTGTTTTTGGTGATATATATATATATATATATATATATATATATATATATCCCATGTGTGTGAAATTCAACACTTTTATTATTAAAATATTTTAAGATATTTATTTAAACAAATGCACATATGCAGTTCTTAGATTTTGATATATTTTACTTATAAATTGTTATTTGATTTTGCTTTAATTCCTGTACAATATTTAACATACGAAGGCTTTTAAAATCATGGAAATAAAAAATAAAGACACAAACATCTTTTGTACACGTTATGCATTAGCTCTGAGCATGGAATTAGCTCTGAAGTGTGTGTATTTTTTTTATAATTATTAAGATAAAGTTTGAATAAAATTGATCTTTCATTCGTTTTCTTCTTTATATTCATTATGGTAGTATACTGTTTAGTTGTTCTACATTTGTTCAATTTTTTATGGTAGCAGTTTTAAATAAGCTAATTAACATTTCATAAGTTTCAGACTATTCCATGAATGTTATATCCTGCTATTCATGGAATGAAAACTTCAAACTCATTTCTCCTTGTTGAATTTTTGTACAGATACTATTATTCAAAACCCTAAGGCTTTTTTGATAATTGAAGTATGGGTTTGAAATTTTTTATACATGTTTTGAAATGTATGTTTTGTAAAACTGTGCATGTAATTAGCTCTAACATAATTAGCATTTTTTCTAAAAGTTTTCAAAATCAAAATTATTGGTTTTTTTTTTAGAATTTATTTGGAAGTTAAACTATAAAAAAATTCATAAAAAATTAAAGAAGAGCAGCAGAAAAAAAACCATGCACAATTTTATGTAGTATATTATAAGGTACTTGGAAAAAAATTTTGAAAGAAAAGAGACACATTTAAAAAAAGCCTTAGAAATTTAAAAAAATGTTTTAAAAAGTTCAAAAAATTTAAATTTTACAAACATTTTGCAACAAATTAAAAAATTTTTGTATGGAATTATTATTAAACATTAACTTTTATAAAATACAATTAAAACGAAATATAAAATATTAAAAATAAAAAAAATTCTGAAGATGGTACTATATCGCCTTAAAAACGTATGGCTTCATGGACTTGATCTAGATGTTTCTGTCGGTCAAGTGGGATAAGAAACAACAACAGGAATAACTGGATCAAATTTGACCAATAACTAAACTGAGTTTAAAAAATTACCACTATCTGAACTTCGTACTGGTTCCTTTGAAGGCCAAATTGTGACTGGCTAAAAATTGCACTTCTGCAATCATTCTATCAATGATAACATGACATCGGTTTTTTCTCTAATTGTATACATGTTGTTCCGCGTCTATAGTGTAATTTTTTTCCAGCCTTGGCTTTAATTCACACCACGACTTTATTCAGTTTATGTGTTTTAGAGTATTTTCTTGGTTATTATAATAATAAAAAAGTACACTCTTCCGATTTAAGCTCATTTCGGGCCCTGGGGGCAGAAATCTACGGACCCCTTTGGCACTGGAGGATCGAAATTTATAATCAGAAAATGTGGTTAAGTCCAGTTTATCCGGGGCTTCCCCGGGCCCCTGGACTCCCACCCCAAGCACCCAATGGATAAACCGGCACTGAATACACTATATTTCTCATTCTAATAAAATTCTGTCTTTTAACTTCCTCAAGGCGTCACTTGAACATGGTTCAAAATTACGAGGTCCATCGCCAAAAGCCGTCGTGTATCTGAACAGTGCGACGTTAATATTCACTCAATCACTCCCTTAGCTTCCTCGAAAATTATCATTTCGGGATATTTCCGATAACATTTAAATATTAACACATACAGTCTTATTTAAAAACCAACTTTATAATATTTCTACCAAATTTATCTCTCTTTAAATTAAAAAAGAAAGTAAACATTCAAATAACTAACCTATTATTGACCTAATTCAAAAACTTTAAATATTTTTGAAAGAATTTTTAAGAAATGCCTTTTCGATACTTTGATATATTTATGATTGCAAAACAATATTGCTAAATTTCTCTTGGTGTATAAGAAAAAGAGAGAAAAAACCCATCTAAAAACACAAGTGTTATATTGGCTTAACACGATGATTCATAATTGATCATTCATAAAAAAAACAAAAATTTACAATAAACAAGATCGCATTTTTTTTAATACTGGAAGCAGTAATTGTTGTAATGCATGCCTCGTTCTAGTAGTGGAAGCTCTTCATATAAAAAAAAAATTTAGCGTCAATTAATATTATTTCGATTTAATCCAAAAATAAGATTGCACAAACCATGTACTCTTAACTACAGCTAGTCGTATAAACAAAATAACTTCAAAACAAGACAAATGAACCATATTTTTTTCAATACAGAGAACAGTAATGAAGGGGGGATGTGCATATCTCTTTCTGGAAGTAGAAGCCGCCTTATGAAAAAAAAATCTAGCATCAATTAATATTATTTCGATTTAATCCAAAGAAGAAATTTTACACAAATCATGTACTCTTAACTATAGCTATGGATACGCATGTACAAAATAATTGCATTGACATTAAAATTAGCTAGTTTTCTTTTAACTCAGTAATCCTTTCAATTACAATCGTTATGCACTTATGTGAATTTACACTCCCTTTTTCCAAAAGTTAAGCATGGAGATGTAAAATGCAAAAAAATAAACAAATACTGCTTTGATTGACACAAAATTTGGTAGTAAAGTAGCATATATATTTATACATAAAACAAAATCAATAATTATATGCAGAAATGAAAACAATATTAAATTCTTGTAAGTTATCAGAAAATGTCATACTGGAGACTTAAACAGAATTATGTATAAAGTGAAAATAAACAGCATAAAATGAAAAAAAGAAAATTAATAGGGTATGTGATCCCCCCCCCCTCATCTGTATGCAAAGTTTACACCTTCTGATCATGCTTTCAATTAGATGGTCAACCACCGCAGAGTTAAGCAATCGCCATTCTTCTTGTAGAGCAGTTTCCAGCTCAATAAAAGTGGATGGAGGTAGGAAAACTTTGAAGATACAGCACGGCCGAGAGCATCCCAAAGATTTTCAATGGGATTAAGGTTGGGCGAATATGCTGGCCACGCCATACGCGCAATTCCTCTACTCTCCAGGTAGTCATCGACGATGTCAGCTTTATGGGGACGTGCGTTATCGTCCATTAAAACAAAAGTAGGGCCAACTGCTGCAGCGTACAATCTCACAATGGGTTCTAGGACTTCATTTCGATACCGGACAGCCGTCACAGAGCCCCGTTTAAAGATGTGCAGGTCGGTGCGGTATCTTAATGAAATCCCTGCCCCCAACATAATGAATCCGCGTCTGAATGCGTGATGTTCGGGGATGTTTTGGGGCTGATTGTGTGTTCCTTGTTTCCGCCATATCCTTATACGCTTGTCATCTGGCTCCAGAGCAAATCTTGACTCATCAGTAAACATGACATTGCCACAGTCAGACACAGTCCAATTGCCTTGTTCCCGGCACCACTTTAATCGTACCCCTCTTGATTGGACGGATAGAGGAACACAAACTCGAGGTACCCGGGCATACAGTACATTCATATGTAATCTTCGGCGTACAGTAGCTGCAGATATAGCCTTACCAATGGACGCTGTGACCATAGATGTCACACGTGTGGAGGTCGCTCTGCGATTTCGCTTGGCTACAATAGCAATATATCGATCTTCCGCGGGGGTTGTAACCCTTGGGCGACCACCTGCGGGCCTTCGGACAACTGTCTGTGTGGTTTGGAATTGTTTCCATAAACGTGAAATTACAGAATGATGAACGCTGAAGAAAAGAGCAACATGTGTGATCGACTGTCCTGCTTCAATGCGCCCCACAGCACGCCAGCGCTCAGAATCTTCCATTCGTTTTCTGGAAGTCATAGAAACACGTATGTCTTTAAAACAAATTCTACGAAAGTTTTATACACCTTCTATCAGCACTTACAAATCAACTTCTGTAACCCTTCATAAAGCTGACTTCTTATAAGACTGCCCTTTTTGCATATTTCTTGACAAGAAAGCACGATTGGCTGTTACCTAACATATTTGCATACTTCCATCCACCTCTGCAGCGAATTGTATCCTCTTCAATTCTGATTGGCTTCCGGAAATTAGCATTATCCTCTCCGTGCTTAACTTTTGGAAGTGAGTGTATTTATTACATAAATGTATACGCATATATTTTAACAAAATTAAAAAATAGATTTTTTAAATAAATATATTATTTTTATAGTCCATTTCTTCATGAAGGGAAATACAATATATATATAAAATATTCCTTAATATTTTATTATAATACGGTAAAAATATAGTAGTACCTTCCAATAAGGAACCTTGTGTTTGACACAATATGTCCTACTGCCAGAAATTTAAACCACCAGACCAGACATTGGGTATTTTGTTATTTAATGCTAAACAAATTAGTGTAATTGGAAATTCAAGTCGTATTAATCTTTAAATAAATGACATCCAAATAAATACTTTAGATGCAGGTCTTCTTAAAATTGAAGTTCCTGAAAAATTAAAATTCTTAACATTAAAAGTTTAATTACTGTGTAAATGCTTGAAATGAGCAAAAAATCTTGTACTTACAGAAATTTATTGAAAATATTCCATCGTACGGATCTTTTTTAAAGCCAGAGTACTGTGTCCATCTAAGCTAGCATTTTTATTTCTTAAGTAAACCCAAAGAAAAGGCGTCCCCACGAGTTGCAATTGCTCTATTACATATTTTGTTTTATCTCTAAATCGAAGCGTGAAACAGACAATTTTGCAGTTTTTTATTTCTCTGTTAAATTACACTGATTTATTAGGACAGCACTATATTTAACTTACTTAAAGAGAAAAAAAAATTGTCTTTGAAATCTTAAAATTTTACAAAAGAGAAATAAGAAATTTTTTTATATATAATATCACTTTTTAATAGAATGTCCCTTAATAAGAAGTAAATACATAAGATTCATATTTAAAGAGACCGGTAGCAACATTAACTTTTCTTTATTCGGAGATGTACCTTACAGGAGGAATTTGTATATTACGTCCTAAAAAATACAAATTAATTCAAAATTCAAAACATAATTACCTGTTGCTATTTCAAATGAGCTAAATGTAAGAGACTGAACTGTATCAATTTCAGTAGGCCATTTTTTTTCGAAAACGAGTCTAGTGATGGTACAGGTAACAAGCTTTTATTCAAATAACATTCAAGACTAAAATCTCCAAAAATTCTTATCTTTATATACAAAATATACGTGTCACAGTGTTTGTCGGCAATGGACTCCGAAACTACTCAACCGATCATAATATAATTCTGCATACTGTGTGTCATTTCGTCCAACTTAAAGCATAGGATGGTTTTTATTTCAATTAATCACGCCATAATTTTTTTATTGCCGGAAATGTGAAGAATCCGGAAAAAACGTTGCCAGATTCCAGTAAGGGAATAATCGCAAAATGCGGCATTACTCATGTGTCTGTGGAAGCAGATATTGCAAACCAAAATGCACGAAAATTAAGTGCCTAGCGTATTTTGGGGTGTGGAATCCGATTTTCGAGTCAGTTTCCAAAAATAACCGTAACTTTACCGGATAAAGCCGGTCGACCGTATTTTAGACACACCATAATAGGGGCTTACATAAAAAGCCTTGAAACGTGAAAACTTGGACCCTGGCGTACTTTAAAATGGATAATCCGAATCTGATATCCAGTCTGAGAAATAACTGTAACTGCCGGAAAATTCAGGACGACCATTTATTACGCAAACCGTGTCAAGAGACCCTTCATATCTTGGTGCTGGAAAAGTGCGTTTCTGTTGTAATTCGGGATGGTAAACGAGAGTTTGAAATCGAATTTTAGAAATTCCAGTAACTTTACTAGATAATGCCGGACGACCCTAATGCAACTTCCAGGGACTGAATTTGCCAGCTCAGGGGAACAAAAGTAATTTCCAGTTGTATCAAGGGTGGGAAACGATAATTTGAAATCATATTTTAGAAACTTCACTAAATTTGCCGGATATTGTATGAATTAAGAGAAAAGGAATATGATTCGAGTCCTGCGTCCGGATTTTCATTCTGTCTAGCGACTGAACTTGCTCGCGCTGGAGCATCCAAAGTTAGCTCCGTGTGCATTTCCGAGTGCGAAATGAGAATCTGAAATTGAATGTTAGGAGTTTCAATAACTTTGCCGGATAATGCCAGTCGACCGTATTTTAGACACACCGTAGCAGGGGCTTGCCTTAAAAGCCTCGGATTGTGAAAACTTGGTCCCTGGTGTATTTCAAAACGGATAATCCGAATCTGAGAGATATTCAATCTAAGAAATAACAGTAACTTTGCCGGATTATTCAGGATGACAATCTTTTACACAAACCGGGGCAAGAGCTCACCCTTAAAGTCTTGGCGCAGGAAAAGTGTATTCCTGGCGTAATTTAAGATGGTTTAAACGAGTCTGAAATCGAAATATAGAAATTCCCGTATTTTTGCCAGATAATGACGGGGGATCGGAATATTCTCGGACAGCAGTACCAGTCTATCTTGCCGACGTAAAGTGAGTGAGTGAGTGAATATTAACGTCGAACTTTTCAGCTACACGAGGGCTTTTGGCGACTGATCGCGTAATTTTGAACCATGGTCAAGTTCATTCTATTACCTCGGGAAATGGGCCGCAAATGAAGACTTTCTCAGGATAGGTGTTCAAATAAACTTTCGTTCAGTACCATCTACCGCAAGACTACGTGGAGGAATCTTCCAGAACGTCAAGAATTCCATGAAGCGTCGCTGTCAGACTTGCCAGACGACTTATAGTATTAATTTTGAACACCTTGTTGAAGTGCAATCTTTAAATAAACAGTTTTATATCATTTTAATGTGTTGCTGTTTCTGTTATTTTTCTCTGCATCTTTGCACCACGGCTCGTAACTACGGTATTTGTGACTCAGCATTCCTATTTGATTCCAGGTCGTTTTTGTACCCCCTACACACTCTGAAAGGTTGTCGATCTAGCAGTGAATCCCACTATATATATTTAATTATTACTATGGTTATTTAGATTGTATATTTATTCATTTGCTTGTTGTTTTTACAACGGAATTACAATTCTTTTTTTTAATAAAATTTTATAAGAAGTATAACTTAAAAAATACATACTTAAAAAATACACATGCATCTAACTGTGCTGTTGTTGATAATAATTCAATTCAACCTATGCCTGTTTCCGATAGTGATTTGATTTTAGTTAATGTTAATTTATGTTCCAATTTAACGCGTGTTATATATACCGGGGAGGGAGGGTCATAAAAAAAATTTGCCCCGATATATGGGTGTCTCAACCGATCAACATAAAATTTTAGGTATAGTTATTTAAGGGAACCAGGACGTTCTCAATGACGCAAAACAAGCAAAATTTTGATTTTCGAAGAAGCATTATTTTCAAAAACAAAAAGACTCCATAAACAAAAAAATTGTGTCACACAATCTACATACTTATCTTAATATACTACAACATAAAATTTTTAAATATGTACAATATTTTTAGAAATATAAGGATTTGAAAAGTACACTTCAAAAAGTGCTTTCGTATACATGGTGTTGATTAGGTACCTGTAGTTTTCCTTTTATAACATATAAAACAACAAATTATGCTGTTTTAGTTACAAAATTGTACCTTTAATTAAATGGTCTAGTTTTTTTATATTTCATTGCTTAGAAATGTTTTTTAAAAAATTTGAATTTCGATTTTTTAAAATTTTGATAAAAATGGTAATTTTTTTTTAGAAAATTGGCAGTAAAAATAAAAATACTATCATTTCAGGAATTAAATTCGTAGCATTAAATACATTATTACTATACAAAAGCTCATACCAAATTTCACTAAAATATAATAGATAGATTTTCCAGATTTGTATTCATCTTGCATGAACACTTCTAAAGCATCCTTCTTCCTTTTATTTTGTCTTTCAATAGTCTTGGCCTCTTTGCTGGCTTTTTAACACGCTTTTATAAGTTTCACTTGCATGTAACAGAATCTTGGAACTCGATTTTTACCCACTTTTAAAGGTCAGATCAATTCGAAATTTTGCACACTTGTCAAGACCGATGACAATACAATAATTTCATAATTTTGTTCCATTGTAATTTTCAGAATCGTCAGGAATAAGGATAATCAGGTTTGGCAACAATTCCATATACCACTTCCAGATTTGGCGACTTATTGCATACACGATTTTCAAATTTGGCGATAAATTCCATATACCATTTTCAAATTTGGCGACTAATTTCGTACACCATTTCCAGATTTGGCGACTGAAAGAATAAGGTGTAACCCTAAAGGGAGTGTTTTGAATTTAAAACTAATTATATGCAAGTATAAAATACACTTGCTGTTAATAGAAATAAAACAAACAAAAAAAGTGTTCTGTATCTGAGAAAGTGGAGGGTGGGTGTGTGTTTGCCATTTCTTACCATAATATAAACATTTTTCTGAAAATGAATATAAGAAAAAAAGGCTCTTGCATGTGGAAAAAAAAACAATTTATGTTCTAACTGCTAAATACTTTTTATTTTTATAAAGCAATAATCTTAAAAGTAATGATACGAATTAACATTATAGCAATACATTTAAAAGGGGATAGTACGAATGACAATATTACCATGTTTTTATTAACTCGCTTTCTTGAATGTCTGTCCGGGTGGAATTTTGTAATTGATTAAACTGTGTGACTTTCCGATGAGTTACAGATTTGAAATTTGGACCATACCTCAGAAGTATATAACAATGCATAAACATGCGGGGAAAAAACGAAAAGGAGGAACTTTATACTTTTTAGTCCGTTACAAAAACATGGTACATTAAAAAAATTTTACATTTGAACTTTTTCTTCTTAACACACTTTTATTTGTTTTGACCTGTTCTATAGAGACGGAATCTAATATAATGATACGGGTCTCATCCGAAGCTCCGTAAACGGAGAGAATAAATACACTTCAGACCCGTTAATTAATATCCATTGAAGAGCAAGACTAATTCCAGCTTCAAATATCAAACTCAAGGATAAATTCAACAATGAATAAATGATAGTTTAAAAAACTAAAAAACACGCTTTTATTGTAGATCGAACTAAGAAATGAAAAATAAACTATACTTTGAAAAAAACTTAAAAACACGCTTTTGTACAGAATCGAACTAAAAAGTAAAAAAATAATTCTAAATATAAGAATAAAAATAATTAACGAGAAAATTAATGTCATTGGGGTAAAAGCGTGGGGTGTTCTATAAATTATCAAATGTTAAACATCTAACTTCTATTCCGAAAAGCTGAATTAGTGCAAAAATGTAGTACAAAGCACCCCACGCTTTTACCACAATGACATTAATTTTCTCGTTAATCATTTTTATTCTTATATTAAGAATTATTTTTTTACTTTTTAGTTCGATTCTGTACAAAAGCGTGTTTTTTAGTTTTTTTTTAAACTATAATTTATTAAACTGTCACCTCATCTTCATAAATTCTTACCTTGTCAATTTTTCGAAGGCCTTCACAAGATATATTTTTATGCTCTTAATAATTTTGTTCCTGCATTTGTGTGTGCAGTTTCATTAAAGCATATCACTACGTTCATTATACTAATTTGTAAACTTTTTTTGCTCACAATTATGTTTTTTGGAGCTTGATTCCATCATACACAGTTATTGAAGCTTTCATTTGGGTTCTGGGTACGGTCATTCAAACATTTCAGTAAAAGTTCTTTTGCAGTTAAGTCTCTAAATATATATTTAAAAATTATGTATGTGGGATTTGAAGAGGGAAAGGAAGTATCACTCTTTTTCTTCTTTCCCGCCGGCCGAAATGATTGAAACTCAAACTTTTCTTTTTATTCAAGGATTATTTATTTTTTCATATCCGTTCGAAGCGCCTGTAGTGCGAGCCGCTGATTGGCTGTCTTTTTTTTTTATTATGCAATTGTATGATTTCGAAATGAAATAGTTTAGTCAGTCTGTGTTCTGGCTCACGGCATGTAGCCGACGGCTGTGTTGTTTAGCTCTTTAAATGAATGCAAATTGTCCCCTAGATGTTAAAACCGAATAAAATGTTTTTGTTAAACATTTTGAGAAGTTATTTCTCATGAACTCTCACAGATTGGGGGTTCGGCCGGGATTGAATTTTAGGGAAATCCCCGCAGATTACTTTGTCGGCTCTGACATGCTTGCGTGAGAAAAAAACAGCCAACTGTCTCTCGGCTTTTAGGAAGCCGTTACGATTTTGTTCCGGGCTCCAGTTTTGCGGATTCCAGTATTGTTCCGGGCTCCAGTTTTGCGGATTCCAGTATTGTTCCGGGCTCCAGTTTTGCGGATTCCAGTATTGTTCCGGGCTCCAGTTTTGCGGATTCCCGTATTGTTCCGGTCTCCAGTTTTGCGGATTCCAGTTGTGTTCCGGGCTCCAGTGTTGCGGATTCCAGTTTCGTTCGGGTTCCAGTGTTCCGGATTCCAGTTTCGTTTCGGGCTTCATTCTCGCTCCGGCCCTGCAGTTTCCTCGTCTGGTTTTTTGTCCGCCACCGTTTCGCTTTTGTGCGTGTTCATCTATAGTCCTGCCTAGTGGACTCAAAAAGTTCAGTGATCTTGCTGTATTGCGTCAGTGACAGTCTCGTGTTTCGTCAGTGACAATCTCGTGTTTCGTTTTCACCAGTGTCCGGTGTATATTTCAAGAGTGGACTACCTGAAGAGTCAAGATAAGTACTGTTTTGATTTTCACCAAATTTTGATTTATGGTGCTATGCTTTTTTAGTTGTGAAAAGTGAATAATTTCAAATCGTTAACTTGATCAGTATTGTTGTTTCGATTATTGATATTTTTATTTGATCAATTTTAGAATAGATTTGGTAATAGTATTGATGTTTTTGAAAGTGTTACGTTACAGTGTTATATATTTTGTGATAATATGATATAATTCTTTTCATGCAAGTTTCGGTTGAATTTGATCAATTTTAGTATAGATTTAGTAATTTTATTGATATTTTTGGTTTTTTTTAAAGTATTACAGTACTGTGTAATGTTTTGTGCTAATAGGATTTAATTCCTTTTCAAGTGAGTTCAGTTATTCTTAATCATTGTGTGTGTTAAGAAATGCTTAGAATGCTAATTTCAGGTTATTTGATAACAGAAAAAGGTACATTTTCTTTCTTTTAAAAAACGAAAGTAGATTTTATTTCTTTTAAAAAACGAAAGTAGATTTTATTTCTTTTGAAAACGAAAGTAGATTTTCTTTTTTTTTAAAACCGAAACTAGGTCCACAGTTGTGATTTAAAAATAGTGTTTATGAATAAATTATGATTTATCTTGTCAAATAAGAATGAAAAATCTTTATAGTAAGTGTTAGCTGTTGGTATAGTACCAGAGTTGAGTAAATCTTGTGATCCACACTGTTTGATAGTGCAGTACTAGGTAAGCATTGTGACTATTGTGTTGGTACTACATTGCACGTGCATATTGTTGAAAAGTGAACATAATCATATTACGTATAACATATTTGTGATTATTATCTCTTTAACGAGGTATGAGCCATATAAATTCTAATTGTGTTTGAAAGGATAAAATTCACTGACTTGTGCATGAAGTCATTGCCTAACGCGCGGTCTAAATTTAACCTTGTTTTTTTTTAAATCTTAAAAGTTGTTAGGGTGTAATTAAAAAGATTATAAACACCAGTGGTGTGCATAACAGTGCATAGTTCTTGTTTGTTATGGTAGATATTATTTTTCAATATAAAGGTAGTGTCTTTGAATGTTAGTATTGGATTTCTTTTTGTTTTTTCCAATTATAAAAGTCAGCAACTTGAACATGAAGCTGAGCGGCAACGACTTGAACGTGAAGCTGAGCAGCAACGACTTGAACGTGAAGCTGAGCAGCAACGACTTGAACTTGAAGCTGAGCAGCGACGACTTGAACGTGAAGCTGAGGCTGAGCAGCGGCAAATTGAATTACAACGTTTAGAGATCCGACGTTTAGAATTGCAGGCAGCCCCAGCAGCCACGACGCCCCCTGGAAGAACTCAGGAGGTTCATCATAAGATCCCTTTGGCACAAATCACGCCTAAGTTTGATGAGAAGAAAGATGAGATGAGTCTTTTTCTCGTCAACTTTGAGAGGCGAGCTGAGATGGCCAGAGTACCAAGAGAAGAATGGGTAGTTTACCTACTCCATGTGATGCCTCCAGAGATCTCTAACATGTTGGCGAGGGAGACAGCTGAAAACGCGAATAACTACGACTATGTTAAGGAGCTGGTTTTGAAAAAGTACAAGTTGTCTGCAGAAAAACTTAAAACTCTATTTTACAGACATCAAAAGGACCCTGAAAAGACTTGGCGTAGTTTCGCCCACGAATTAAGTTGCTACTTTAGGGAATGGATTTCTACTCTAGAGATAACCACTTTTGAAGGCTTAGTAAACCTACTTATTGCTGAGCGAATAAAGGCAAAAGCTCCTGAGGATATTAAAGATCATTTTTTTGGAGAGTGGCTCGAATTGAGACAGCCTGAAGAACTCGCCAATAAATTCGACGAATTTGAAAGCTTAAAAGATAGCTTAAGAAATAACCACCACGGTAGGAAACAGAATGAGAGTCGTCCCAGTCATAACGACAAATCAAGGTTCCAAGATAATCGCAGAAAACTTAGCGACAACCATGCAAGGTTTAGAGACAACCGTGGAAAATATAATGACAACCATGGTAGATCTACAGAGAATCACACGAGATTCTACGATAAACGTCAAACAAAGACTGAACCGGGAGGCAGAGGTTCCATGCCAGCCCAAAGCAAGACTTCTGGACAGAAGAATTTTCGTTGCTATGAGTGCGATTCTCCTGACCACCTAAGAAATGCATGTCCCGAATTAAGAAGAAGTCAAGGGAATGAGATCAACACGCACTCTGACACGCATCCTGTTCACATCGTCAATGAAGTACCAGAAGAAGCAATAGAATATCCAAATGTAGATTTGCAGAAGTTTACAAGACAGGTCAAGATAGGAGACTTTGTCGTCACAGCCTTATTGGATACAGGCAGTGTACGCAACCTCATACGTTTTGACGTCTACAAGAGGATGAATCCAAAAATTAAACTTTGGAGAGAATCAACGGTCCTGACCGGACTTGGTCAGGGACAAGTTAAAACACTTGGATCCTTCAGACATGTTGCGGAGATAGACGGACACGTTTGCCGTCTAGACTTTCAAGTTGTCCCCAGCGCAGCTCTTAAGTTTGAGGCAATCATTGGGTCAGCATTCCTTGCCCATGCTCCCCGTCCTTTTCATGAAGAAAAGGTGAAACCAGAATCTCCAGATTGGATTTTCAACATTTCGAAGAAAGAAGAGCAAGACGAGAAAGGACATTTTGCAGTCGCCAAAACAACAGATATTGTGAAGCAAGAGTTTTACATTCCGAAATTGCAGTCTAAAGTGGAAAACACAATAGCGCATTGTATACCATGCATCCTTGCAAACAAGAAAACCGGCAAGAAAGAGGGGATGTTGCATCCAATTCCCAAAGAAGATACCCCTCTCCACACCTACCATGTAGACTTCATAGGACCAATGCCCTCGACAAACAAGAATTATCAGCATATTCTGACTGTCGTAGATGCGTTTTCGAAATTCGTGTGGCTCTATCCTACGAAGTCCGTATCCGCTGAAGACGCGTTGGAGAAACTTAGACTCCAACAGAAAACATTTGGAAACCCAGTCCGGATAATCACCGACAGAGGAGCAGCGTTCACATCGAACAGCTTCAAAGAGTACTGTGAAAAAGAAAATATCCTGCATCTGCAAATTGCAACAGGAGTACCACGTGGGAATGGTCAAGTCGAACGAGTTCATAGAACCCTAATTCCAGCACTGACCAAGCTTACCCTTGAAGACCCCACGAAGTGGTTCAAGCACGTGCCAGAAGCACAAAGAATTTTGAATGACACCATCTGTCGTAGCACTAAGTTTACACCATTCGAACTTCTGACAGGTGTAAAGATGAGAAGCAGCGAAGACATCGCCATAAGAGAAATCCTTATCTAAGAGATGTTCAAAGAATTCAACGATCAAAGAAACAAGCTTAGATCAGAAGCTGTCAAAAACATTCTCAAAATCCAAGACGAAAATAGGAAGCAGCACAACAAGAAGTGTAGGGAAGCTACCGAATACAAGATCGGTGACATCGTGGCCATCCAACGAACTCAGTTTGGAACTGGTCTAAAGCTTAGACCCAAATTTTTCGGACCATATGAAGTGACTCAGGTCAACGGCAAAGGAAGATACGAGGTATCCAAGATAGGGAATCATGCAGGCCCAAACCAAACGACAACAGCTGTCGACCTAATGAAACCTTTTGGATAGGCATTTTTTTTTTTTTGTTCTCTTAGTAATTTTCCTTTGGCATTTTTCTACGCGTGTTATTTTTATGGCTCATACTTCCACATACTTCTACTGTGCATTTATTTTTAAGTGTTTAATTTGTGAACTTTTTTTTTATAATTTGAAGTGTTTATCATTTGTGATTTATTGTATTTCTTTTCAAATTGCTTCATAGTGTATTTTTATGTCAGTGTTATTTTTGAATGTAATTTGATTGTAAGCATTACAGGATGCTTCCGTTCTAAATTGTTTTTATACTCGCGTTCGCTGAGGACAGCGACATGTCAGGACGGCCGAGTTGTGGGATTTGAAGAGGGAAAGGAAGTATCACTCTTTTTCTTCTTTCCCGCCGGCCGAAATGATTGAAACTCAAACTTTTCTTTTTATTCAAGGATTATTTATTTTTTCATATCCGTTCGAAGCGCCTGTAGTGCGAGCCGCTGATTGGCTGTCTTTTTTTTTATTATGCAATTGTATGATTTCGAAATGAAATAGTTTAGTCAGTCTGTGTTCTGGCTCACGGCATGTAGCCGACGGCTGTGTTGTTTAGCTCTTTAAATGAATGCAAATTGTCCCCTAGATGTTAAAACCGAATAAAATGTTTTTGTTAAACATTTTGAGAAGTTATTTCTCATGAACTCTCACATGTATATGTTTGTAATTATGTTTTTAATCTTGACAAGAACTGGTTCTGTGAGGGAATGTTTCTAGATATACTTTTCTCCAAATACAAAAATATTTGTTGTAACCGTCATAGCTGTTGTTTACATTTTAAAACGGCAATTACTCGGGTATTAAGCTTTAAACCTATACATGTTATACATTTTTGGAATCAGCATTAAGTTTACTTTTTTTAGGATACAAATCAAAAAATAGATTTTCAGAAGGTGAAAAACGTCTTGATTCCCTTAAAGGCATGCACTCGAGATCCTGTGAAGATTCAGTCCAGTTATTACAGTAATACCACTGTAAATCTGGAGACTTGGACATCGCCTTATGCTATAGCAGATTTTGATGAATATAGAATGAATCTATATTGGTAGATATTTTAGAATCTATTGGTAGATCTTAAAAATTCTTCTACTTTTTGGACGTCCTCTAATGTCTTACAATTCGCTATTGCTGAATAAGACCATTCTCCGTGAATGGAGAGATAAAAGTTTTCAGAACTTTTCGTTGCATTTTGTGTTTGCTACAGGTTAAAATGATATGTGCACTTGTTTCTGGTACTTGATATTCGGAATATATTGGTAAATCTGCTTGTTTAAAAATGAAATAAATATCATTCAACGTTAGATTTTTGGCTCGTACCTTATTAATTCAAACCTCTGAATTTCTATTGTTTGCTGCCTATCTGTTCCACTTTTCAAGATGTGAAATATAATTATAGTTTTTATGTCTTCTTCTTTTTGTCCGTGCTTCTTCATTTTTACTTTTATGTTGCTTTTAGAAATATGTGTGTGTATGTAGGTCCTCCACTGAAATCGAAGGAATAATACTCCAAAGTTCAGAAGAGTCTTTGGCTAATTCATCAACTTCTTCGTTAATCGCTATTTCCTTATGCACCGATACCCAAATGAATGGAATGGATTGAAGTATATGGAGACAGTCTTGCAAAGTGGAACCTAAATTTAAAATTATTGTACTGGATTTTCAATTAACATTTTGGATACTTTTTAAAACTGATAAAATGTCCGTTAGGATAACATAATTTTCTGCTTCTGTAAACAAATTTTGTAACGCAGCATATAGCTATAACTTCATCTGGGAAAATTGAAATCATCTATTTCAGTAAGAAATTCTGTCGAACTTTTTTTTGGGGGAATCGAGATTCCTATTGATGTTTTATTTGTAGATTTTGAACCATCTGTTGCTATTAGGATAATGTTATTAAAATTTGTCTGGATGTAATCTTTAAACATATTTTGTACTATGATATATTCGGAAGATCTTTGTTTTGTAAAGGCAGCTCATGCGTATGGATGTTTATTTTGTCTTTCATAGATCGGTGGAGGCGGGATCCAGTGAAGAATACCTACATTAGAGATACAGAGCTCTTCGAGGATGTTGATTGTTTTAAGAAAAATAAACTTTTTTTCTATATGTACAGACAATTTTATTAATATCCCAAAATAATCTTGCATTCGGTGACCAGTTCTTTAATGCTAATTGTTTTATTAAAAATTTTTGTCAAAGGAAATTATGTCGATTATAGATACTGCTGTTCATAGATTTTGCTCTTAATAAATCTACCGGAGTGTTTCTTTGGAGACCTAGGGCTGATCATAAAGCAGCGTTATATATATCGGTTCTAGTTTCTGTCTGTTATATTAGTACTGCTAGCAAAGGAAAATAGTTGGCTTTCATAGAGCGGATTGTGGCATTTATAATAGTTAAAAGGTGGTCAGTTCTTGCTGCTATTTTAGAAGATAAGCTTTAATGGCATTTAAAAATTTAAATCCTTTCTGTCGTAGATAATTAATATGATTTTTCCATGTGATATTTGGATCAAAGTTATACCCAGGATCTTAAGGTTCTTCACTTCGAAAATAGGTTTCTTGCATATTTTAAGTAATGGAGGTAAAGTGCTTCTTTTTCTGGAAAAGTTGATTTAACTGCTTTTTTCCTGGAGAGGTAGTCAATTTCCATTTTTTACACCAGGCTGAAATATTATTTAATAACTCTTGTATTTCATCTATTGTTTCATTCCAATTTGTGCCGGTATTATATAAAAACTAGCTGGTATACCCATTCTTCACACGGGTGAATTATAAAATTAAACAATACAGATTGAAGGATAAAGAAGTTGTTAATGAGTTAATTTTACGTGAATTGCCAATTAAACAAAAAGCATTTTGCATATCTCAGGTGAACAACAACAAGAACAAAAGACACCATATTAGTTAAATCTTAAATCTGTTGATCAAATAGCTGATAAAAAGGATTTTTTTTTAAATTTATAACACCCCGTAATTCTTGTGGGTCGATTTTTGAAAACGCCTTCCTCAGCTGATCTCTGTTCAGCAAAAGTAGCACATTGTTACAAATTTTGTGAAATGAACACTTAAAATAGTGTAAATTTATATCCAGATATGTAATACATTAATATTACTTTCTGTTGTATTTATTTTATGTTAAAATTGTATTATATGATTTTCAGATTTGGCGACTTTTTGCATATACCCTTTTCAGATTCGGCGACTAATTCCATGTAATAATATCAGATTTGGCAACTAATTCCAGATTTTGCGACTAAAAGATTAAGGTGTAACCCTAAAAGTGAATACATTTGTGGTTAATATAAATAAAAAAACAAAAAAGAAGTGTTTTTTATGTGAAAAAGGGAAGGGGGAATACGTCACCAAATTCTTACCATAATATAAACATTTTTCTGAAAATGGAAATTAAAAAAAAGACTCGTGCATGTGAAAAAAAATTCATGTCCTAACTGTTAAATATTTACTTTTTATTTTTATAAAGCATTACGTTTAGAAGTGATGATACGAATTAAAATTATAGCAATACGCTTAAAAGGTGATCATACGATTGACACTTAATATTACAATATTTTTTTAACTCACTTTCTTGTATGTCTGTCCAGGTGGAATTTTGTAATCGATTTTAATCTGACTTCTCCATGAGCTAGAGACTTGAAATTTGGACCATAGCTCAGAAAGGATTTAAGGATCAATTTGTTACAACCAAAAAAATCATAGGAAAAATAACGTGCATAAAAAGAAACGGGCACAGAAATAAAT
Source organism: Trichonephila clavata (assembly GCA_019973975.1). Taxonomy (NCBI): domain Eukaryota; kingdom Metazoa; phylum Arthropoda; class Arachnida; order Araneae; family Nephilidae; genus Trichonephila; species Trichonephila clavata. Next base: position 167,746 of record BMAO01025064.1, on the reverse strand, counting down.
TATAAATTTTTATTTTATTTATGGCGATAATGGCTTACACATAAAAGATAGATATATGCTGTTGCAACATTTTTTGTATACCTCATTATATACGAATAACTCTAACGGTTTTTGTTGTGCACGCCAGAATAACTTGCAGACGGCAGAATTTTTTCCTACTTACTTGACATTTATAGTGTTATATTTTGGACACTTCACACAATATCTTTATAAACTATAGCTTAAGTGTTGTTCTGATGTTTAGGCTATATGATTGTAAAGTTTCCTTAAAATCCATTCAGTTGTTTCTGTGTGAAAGAGTAACAAACATCCATACATACAAACTTTCGCGTTTACAATATTAGTAAGGATTAATTAAAATAATAGTAAAATAAGGAATTTCAAAAATCATACAACTTGAAAAAAAGTTCAATGGCCTTTCCTCAATAATCCTGAAGCACACAGATAGAAAAGACAAAATATTAAAAACACAGGAAATAAAATGTAAAGCTTTGCCACAGCTACAACTGAATATTTAACCATGTAATTGATTGCTAATCAGCCAGACATTAAATGTAATTACATAATGAATGTGATTAAATAACAGAATGTAAGAAAAAGAATGAAATTAAATAAAGAATGTAATTATAAAGAATAAACTAATTATTACTGACATTTTTGGCAATTTTTTTCGTTGAATTTTCCAGCCCCCGAAAAGGAAAATATACATTTTCTAAAAAGAATAGTTTTAAGTATGAAAATAAACAAACAAACAAAAAAGAGAAATTTTCAAAATTACAAAATTTTATAACCATTTTAAAGGAATCCGCTTGAGCACATAGCAAATAGCTTAAGCGATGACAAAGCATTAAACAGGGAAATTTTCGTAACTTTTCATCACTCTAAGCTACCTCTTCTCCCATTTCTAAGCAAAACCATTAACAGAGTGACCTTCGCTGATTCTCTCGCGCATGCGCGAAGCACTGAAAGTCTTGTGAATGTTTTTTTAAAGCTTTCATTACTTTTGAAGGCTTAAGTTTTAAGTTGAAGTTTCAAAATTTCACACATCGATTGCAAACAACGGTAATTTCTGAAAAAAATGTAATAAAAATACTACATAGAGATGAATTCTCGCTAAAACGGTATTAGATGAAAAACACATTTTTTTTAAAAATCCCTAATTTTTAAGCAATTTTTCCAATCTTCTTATAGATCACGGATATTTGTCTACGCATGAAAACGATTTCACGTGGTTTTCTTAATAAATGACGAAGTTATTAAATGTTTAATTAAAATTTTGAGTATTTTTTTGAAAAACCGTAAGAAAAAAAGTTTTCGCTATTTTATTTTTTAAACGACTGATTTTAAAAGAGAAAAATATGAACTTTTTTAGTATAGTATATCAATTCATTAACACGAAAATAATTTCATAGGGAACAATTTAGAAATCATTATCATAAAAGCGCATTAATTTTCACTCATTTTAAAAAAATCGTAAAAAATACAAATATTATTATTTTGTAAAACAAATTATACCGTATCATTGCGAAATAAATGATCTTTCTGATTCTGTAATTATTTTTTGTCTGAGTTTGATAGAAAGAATGAGATTGTTATTTTAAAAACGTGGGAAAAGTCGGAACTTCACTCCGTTGAAATGGAAATGACGCTTGGCGGAATAAACAACACACAGCGGTAAAACAGTTACGAGTTTTAAGGTTTTTAATTAATAGCTTTTTAACTAATTGCAGTATCGGAATAAAATATAGCCTATGTATTTTTCTGATGTATAAGCTACATTATTGTAAAGTTTCATTAAAATCTATTCACTTGTTTTTGCGTGAAAGAGTATCGAGCATCCATACAAACTTTAGCGTTTATAATATTAGTAAGGATTAGGAGAAATTATTATATTATTATAGAATACTCCGTTCATTTATTCCCCCTGTCCACTATAGAAGAGGAATGCACAAGGTCACTTTTGGCGAAAGATTGATATCTGTCGCAAACCTGTTAGGGATACGAATCCACCATTTTTCCAGGAATTTTTTAGATTTTATGTATGGACAAACTTCGTATTTCAAAAATTATTTTAAAAAACAGCGTCATTTTTGAAAAATTTGTAATTTTTAGAAAATGACATCCCAAATAGCTATCAATTAAGTCATTGAAATGTTTTAAATATCAAGAATGACAGAAAAAAATAAAGTTCTACGATGAAAAGATGAGATTTTCGAGAAATTGTCTCAAATTTGAATGTGGGGACAACACAATGCAGGCAAGCCATTAAAATGCCTTCGGTAGGCTACGGATTGAAGACCCCCTAAATTAAACAAATAACAGTTGGATGAGTGAGAGTGAGTGAATATTAAAGTCCCACTGTTCAGCTACACGAATGCTTTTGGGGACGGTCAACGTAATTTTGAAAAATGGTCAAGTGACGCGGACGACACCTGAGCTGGCACCCCTCTCTCCTAACTACCACACCACACCAACGGGAGGACGTTTGAGCTTTCGACAGATTTAACGTAAATCTCTCCCCTACACGGTGCATGTTCAGTGGTGCTGGGCTCCAACTCATGATACGCTAGCCATGAACGCATGCCTTGACCACTTGGCTACCGCGGCCACTTCCGACATAGAGACGCAAAAAGTGGATCTTGATTGTATTTCGAAACTGCCGGTCCGAAAATTCTCAATCCAATTCAATATAATCTCATATCTACGTCAAATAATGCCAGATGAAAGTATTTTGCACGAACTGTGGAAAAGGATTGCTTTAAAATTCTTAAGGAGAGAGAAATGCTTTCCTGGTGTTTTTCTGGATGTGAAACAAGAATAATCTGAAATCGGATTTTAAGAACTCCCGTAACTTTTCCGGATAATGCCAGCCGACAGTAATGTTCCCCTTCAGTGAATGAACTTACAGGAGCAAGGGCGTCGAAAGTGGGCACCGAGTGCTTCTCGGGGTGGGAACGAGAATCTGGATACGGATTTCAAAAGCTTCCGTAAATTTTCTGGATATTGCTGGAATGAAGTCAAATGGCTTTGTGTTCGAGTTCCACCTCCGGATTTTCATTCCCTGTAGCAAGTAAACTTTCAGGTGCAGTCGTGCGAAAATATGATTGCAATAGGAAATTGCATCTTCGGGCATTGTTGACACTGTGTTAGATGGTGGAAAAACGGCACATTCCGCATCAGCTGCCACTGGACATTCATAAAATTCAAGATGCAATGTGTACCATTGAAAAAAAGAGTGGATTGGCTACAGTATTGCAAATGAATTCAGTCATGATCAGAGATAAGTGTACCATGAACCATAACCATTCACTCAAAGCATTACATAGAGCTTTGCAATATTTAAATGGCAACGTGAGAATATTCGGTGTTGCTGTTGTCTGGTGATTTCCGACAGACATTAACAGACATTACATGCTCTACTTTTGCTCACGAGATTAACGCCTGTTTAAAACAATCGTTTTGATGACGAAGCTTGGAAACACTTCGACTGACCATAAACACGCGAGTACATTTGCAGGATGATCAATCTGAGCAAATATTTTCTAACCAACTGCTGAATATCGGAAACGGTGAAGTAGAACTTCATCCCAATACATAATGCATGAAATACCCAGACGATTTCTGTAACGTTCTTTTGGCAAAAAGGAACTGATTGGGAGTGCCTCTCCGGATATAATGTATAATTATCTTGATAATTATTGCCTCTGTAATCCTGTTATTTAATCAGAAAAAATTTTGATATTATGATGAAATAAACTTTCAGACACAGGGTTGTTGCCAGTTGATCCAACGTTTTTTAAACCAATCGACACTATTGTTGATGAAAACAAATCCGTAAATTTTTCAACCGAGTTTTTGAATTCTCTAGATATATCAGGAATGTCACCAGATAATATTCGGTTGGTTCCCTGGTTATTATCTGCGTAACTTAAATTCACCTGGATAATGCAACGGTGCACGTTTGATCATCAAAATATTATACCGGGAACTTCTGGATGCAAACATTTTGACTGTAAAGTTTGAACGAAAATTCTGTTCTGCTACTACGGAATTTGTTGCCACGAAATCCACTGATACCGTCAGAATCTCTAATACCATTCAAAAGGCTTCAATTCCAATTCGTTTGGCTTTCTCGATGACCATAAATGAATCTGAAACCGAACAATATTCATTTGATATTTGAACTTAGAAAATCCATGTTTCTCGAATGGGCAACTAGATGTTATATGCTCACATGTGCGGAAACCATTGAATTTATTTGAGTTAGAAAAATACGGGTTACCGAAAAATATTGTGCACTGATTAGTGATTAGTTGTATAGAATTATTTGTTGTTATACTTTAAAATGATAAAAATAATTTTTTAAAAATTACAAAGAATCAACGTTATTCACCTCATTTATAAAATTAAATCTTCATATGTTGTTACTTAACTACTTCGTTAGTAATTCATGCTTTATATTACACTCAAATAGGAGATGAATGTAATGCAAAATCAAAATAATTTGTTGTTTTATAATCTATTTCCAACCTCCAAAATTATAAACGAAGATTAATTTGACTGCATTGAATAGCTTAGGATAATATTGAACTATTGTATTAAAACAAAGCCACAGCAACGCGTGGCTGGGTCAGATAGTATATATACCAGACATCAGATCCTGACACCAGACATCAGATCCTGTGGGAAGAAAGAATGTCCTTTGTGACCCACTCGGGATGGGGAGAAAGTTACAGAACAAAGTACGAAAAAACATATCAAATTTCATGATTTAACGTACACACCAACCTCGAACTCTTCAAGGCTCAACACATAAAAAACGAACTTTAAATGTACATAGTACAGAATAAGAGCATCATTCTTAATTCTACATAAAAAGAGATTTTTGAAAAATCGAAATTTGCCGAACGCTGCTCTATGCACATTTGTCACCTTTAACGCAGTAATACCATACACAAATGATAATTGTTTGTACTTGTATCTCGAGGTCGGGGGTCCATATACTTGCTACAACAAATCGCTACGCAGTGTAATTTTTATTTAAAAAAATGTAGTCATTATATACAAATTTTACTAACAGTTGTCGGGCTTTCAATTTAGTCTAAAATAAAATTCCAGGTATTTCAATAAGGCACAAGTTTCGAAAGAAAAATAATAATATTTCAAAAAATATTTTCATACCAATTTTTTCGTAAAAAAAAAGAAAGTATTTTTCAAATTCAGTCCAAATGCCCCAACCACCTAAAACTTACCGCCTCAGAAATGGGTCCAATTTCCCCAGCCCTAGAACTGCCCCTGCTGCTAACAGAGAGACAATAGTAATCAAGGGGTTAAGTGGATTATAGGTCATATGAAATTACTCTCCAACTAGGAGTATACTTTTAAGCGGATAGATATACACTGCAGGCCTCCGTAAAAGCAACAACCTTAAGCAAGCATGCCAATAACATGAAATTTACAACATGCATTAGCGGCGGTGAGCTATATAAATGATTAGAATTTCAGCACAGACACATCACGCACGCCTGTGGCACCACCTCAAAGCGCTATTTAAGGTTTGGATATTTCAACGATTTCAAGTTCGGCAATTGTGTTTTTCTTGTGGTTTTTTCACAAAACGATCAGTCATGTCTCGTAGAAAACAGCGACCAGCTTTTGATCAAGTATCCGAGTTCGACAGAGGAAGGATAGTGGCCTACCGAAATTGTGGATTATCTTTCAGGGAAATCCGGTAGTCGTGTTGGACGAAACCAAACAACTGTAATGCGGATATGTGATCGTTGGACGCAGGAGGGTACGCGGCGGACTAAAATGATCGATCGCATCCACCTCAGTGCACCACTTCACGTGAGGACAGGCAAATTGTGCGCATGGCAGTGACGGATCACTCAGTCACATCACAAACCATAGCACAGCACATTGAGTCTGTAACGCATCATTTAGTGTCTACGCGTACCATTCGGCGCCGTTTACAGCAGAGTGGTCTGTCCGCAAGACGTCCATTGATTGGTCTACCCTTGACGCAGAACCACAGACGTCTCCGCCGCCTATGGTGCAATGAAAGAAGGATGTGGGTGGCAGAATGGAATGAAGTTGTCTTTACTGACGAGTCACGCATCTGTCTGCAACACCACGATGGTCGGATTCGAGTCTAGAGAAGCCGTGGAGAGAGGATGCTGAACAGCTGCGTTATGCAGCGCCACACTGATCCTGCACCGGGTGTTATGGTATGGGGCGGTATTGGATATCACTCTCGCACTCCTGTAGTACGCATTGCCGGTACTTTAAACAGCCAGCGTTATATATCTGAGGTGTTGGAGCCAGTTGTCCTTCCTTACCTTCAGGGATTGGCCACAGCCATAATTTAACAGGATAATGCGCGACCACACGCGGCACGCATTGTCCAAAGGTTCTTCGTCAATCACCAGATTGAATTGCTTCCCTGGCCGGGTTTCTCTCCGGATCTTTCGTCTATAGAATACATGTGGTCCATGGTTGCTCAACGATTGACCCAGATTACACCCCCAGCTGCCACACCAGATCAACTTTGGCAACGTGTGGAAGCTTCTTGGTCTGCTGTACCCCAAGAACACATCCAAAGTCTCTTTGAATCAATGCCGAGGCGTGTGGCAGCGGTGAACTCCAACAATGGCGGCTACTCTGGGTACTGATTCTGGCTGGAACCACACTTCACAGAAGTCTATAAATTTAATCATTTAATACTTGGTCAACATGTTATCTACAAAATAAATTTTATTGTGCTATATCTTGTCTTTCTCGGTTTTGCATTTACGGTGGCCACAGCAGTGTATATAGATCAGGAGTAGCTTTTAATATAAGTTTTCTTTTATTTCTGCTTTTAGTGCTATATTGTGAATCGCTTGAATCGTCTACTTGAATATATGGCATCTGGTTACAATTAAGCTCCTACAGCATAAAATTAAATTTCGAACTTCACTAACATTAATAATACTATGTGAATATTGAAGTGTTTTACAAACAGGCTTTGTAATGAAAATCATTTACTCAAAAGTCAAAAGAAGCTGCAAGATATTTTCTCTTATAACGTTAATATCAAATAAAACTACAAGAACTATCTTTTGATAGAGGTATAACTCACTAAAAAGGAAAACGAGTAATGTTTATATGCATTGTAAAACCATAGATAAAAATCACTTCTTTCCCCTATTTTGTTTTTCTAAACTGTAAGGTTATTATTAAATTGAAAACTTATAATTTCCAGAAATTCATATTGAATTTAAACATTATTAAAATAACCGTATTAAATACACTTGGGCAACAAAAAAGAAATATTTTTTTGTCTCAGAAAGAAAAATATGTGATTCTGATAGCATTTCTTCTCCTCAATTCAAATATGATATCGATTTTTCTTCATCAAGCAAGGTTTTCGAGAGACAGGCATTTATAATTTGAAACACTTTAATATTTTCTACATTCTTAAGCACACAATATTCGAACATTCGGACTCACCTAGAAATTAAGAAATCCCGAGATTTTCTTCTATATTTCGCCTGTGGAGTATCCCTCTTGATGATTGAACAATAATTGACCAGCATATTAGCATTCCATTTGCCTAGATATCTCTTTTCTATCGCTGAAATCTCCTGATGAAAGCGTTCCCCGTGCTTATCGCTCCCTCCACCAAGATTTTCCGGGAAGAAATCTAACTACGAGTGCGGGAAGTGTATTTTTAAGGACATATTACAGCCCAAATTTTTATAAGATGTTATAAGATCATGAACAATATCACGGTAATTTTCCGCCTTTAGATTTCCCAAAAAACTTTGAGTAACATTTTTGAATGCTTGCCAAGCTGCTTTCTCCAGTGGATTGAATAGTTCCTCAAACTTCTCATCATGCATTAGTGATCATATTTGTGGATCCACAAATATCCCTTCTTTAATTTTTGCTTCACTACTTTTAGGAAACTTCTGTTTTAAGTACATGAAACCAGGAGTATTGCCCATGGCTTTCACGAAATTCTTCATTAATCCTAGTTTGATATGTAACGGAGGTAGATAAACATTTTTAGGATTACACAATGCATCACGTTTCACATTTTTCTGTCCATGAATGAATGATTCACGTTTATATATATATATATAGGCCATCTTTTCTGATGTAATGGTTTTTTCTGTCCCTACTATCCCAAAGACGCAAAAAACAACAGTACTTTGTGTAACCAAGCTGCAGACCAAGAATAAGTGTAATTACCTTCCAATCACCACAAATATTCCATTCATACACTGCATATTGAATCTTTACCAATATAAATTGAAAGTTTTCATATGTTTCTTTCATACTAGCAGAGTGAGCCGCAGGTATTGATAGGAATTTATTTCCATTATGCAGAAGCACTGCTTTTAAAAGTGCTTTAGAGGAATCAATGAACAAGCGCCATTCTATAGGGTTATGTTCAACACCAAATGTCTCCCCAAAAGAGAAGAAATGTCATTACAAAACACTAAGCCATTTTCTTCAGAAAAATAATCTTTGCGTTGAGAATGACGACTACGATAAGTACATATCTTTGTATTATTTTGAAGAAGATTCCATCCTTTTAGCCGGGAACCAAGCATTTCAGACAGTTTTTTGGATAACTAACTCTTGTATGAGATCGTTAAGATCTTCTTGAGTCAATAAATGGGGCTCAGATGAACAGCTTGGTTCAAAAGTTGTATCACAACAAACTGTTTCTTCTTCTTCCTTACTTCTATCAGAATCTGAGCTTTCTTCATCCAATGTCACATATTCTGGAGGCTTTGGTATGGACAATTCTTCACTGTGTGGAACTGGTCTCATTGCAGATTGCAAGTCAGGGTACACCTCTGTATATGTTTTGATTTTGACGTAATCCCTTTAATGTTTGTTAAGCAGAAATAACAGTCAGAGGAGTGATCTTTGGATTTCCTCCAAATCATAGGGATAGCAAATGGCATCTGGCGTGGGCCATTCTTTCATGCAGTGAGAAGCCTACTACACGAAAAACAACAGATATGTGGGGCTCAGGTTCTTGTTTGGTCCCCACTTTACACATAAAATAAAGTTCATAACACTTTTTTACTAATGGAGTAAGGTTTTGCCTTTGGGACTTGAGCGTCACTTCACCACATATATAACAAAAGTTGTTATGGTGATTTAAACAAGCTCTAAGCATTTTCTAACTAACAACAAATTAAAAGAAGTAAATTTATAAATACGTAACATACAATAATCCAGACACAAAGCACAATTACATGTTTACTGGTTCACTACTTTCTCACAACTGACATCGTTCTAATGAATGTAAGCTAGTCTAGACCATGCCTGTGCCTGTCTGTTGTGTCTGGTGCCAAAGTGTCTATACATGTCTGAACTTGCACAACAGTAGCAATGATACCATTTGAGTTAGCTCATGTGGTTCCATCACATTTACAATGCTCTAGGAGTTTTTATTTTACAATGGACAAATGGTCATTTATTAAAAAAATATATTTAAATACATTAATTGAAATTAAAATTTAAAAAAAAACTGTGGGTGATGGAGAAATTCCGAGTACATATTTGAAAACACAATAAGAAACTGCATGAAGTATAACTAGTACTCATGAGACAAAAATCATGTTGACCAGTGATATTTTCGTAAAGCAAATTTCGCACAAATCCTTTTTGTGGCACGTTTATCAAATATCGATCCACAGTGCCGCTATTTAACAGAACAAAACAAAAAAAACCCTTTTTTAAAGCGATACTGTCAGCTCCACCACGAATTTTGCTACCAGATGAAGGATTCTTGTAAAGAGTAGTCATATATGGACAATTGGCCAACACACTATGCACTAACATTCCCTTTTTCTTAAATTATGCTGTGTTTTAGGGAAATCGCTTTTTTATTTTTCAATATAACTATTCTTGGCGCCTACTTGCGCCCTTTACCGTCCATATGTAACACTCGGCAGAAGCTGAATAACTGTCGGCAATCACTGACGAGGGTAACAACTGCTCTTATTACGAAACCCACAATCACTTTACTTATAACTTTTTAATTGTTATTGTTAAGTTTTTATTAAAAAATTAGTCGAAAGACTTGGTCCGTCGAATTATTTAAAACACGTGACACTCACGAACATTGTTTGGTCCTGTCGGACCGTGAGACACTAACGTAAGTGTTATGGATAGCATATTTAAACTAAACAAAGCAAAAACTTCCTTGAAAGGAAGTATCACTAGAATTGAAAGTTTCATTGACAACTTGTTCGAAGATGTTGACAAAACTCAACTTGATGTTAAGTTGAAAAAAATTGATCAACTCCAAAAAAAATTAGAAGAATTGAAAGAAATCTCCTTTGGAATAGAAACAGCTACACCGACTGAAGAAGCGTAATTTGAAGATGATTTAGACAGCTGTGAAATACGCCTCGAAGATTTGGAGGTAAGGGTTAAAAAATTGATTAACTCTATTAATGTATCATTGTCTGTGACTGCAGTTGAAAAAAACAAATATGTAAACGGAACTTTTGCTCAAACAAAAATTCCACCCATAATACTTCCCACCTTTTTGGGAAAATATGATAATTTTAATAACTTTAACTCCCAATTTGATTATTTAATTACAGCAAACGAACAACTGACTCAGTCACAGAAATTGTATTATTTAAATTCATGTCTATCAAATGAAATTAAAGAATTTGCCTCCACATTCGATACCTTTTCTTCATTGTATGAAGCACTTGAATCCCGATATGATAACAAAAGATTGATTGTCGATATTCATGTGCAACAAATATTAAATTTTAAGAAGATAGAACATGAGAATCCGAAAGAAATTCGTGAAATGATTGACTGCATTAAGAAAAACTTACGGGCTTTAAAATTATTAAACTAAGAACAAAATAATTTATTTGATGTATTTTTACTAAATATGCTAAAGAAATTGGATAATGAATCACGGAAAAATTTCGAACTGAGTTAAAAAGCAAAAGATGTTCCCACATTTAATGAATTTATAGCATTTTTTTAGAACAACGCGAAACCATTCTTCTATCCGAAGCTAAAAATTGTATTGTAGGAACAAAAATAATAATAAGAAAACCTAATATATCCTTTAAAACGAAAACCAATCTTTTAATGAATCAATCTGTTGAAAGCAAGAGTTGCATAATTTGTAAAGAAAAAATTTCACATCCGGTGTTTCGATGTAAGAAATTTCTAGAACTAAACCGCGAAAAACGATTACATCTTGTTCGATTGCATAAGTTATGTGAACTGTGTTTGCGAAAAAAACATAAAAAGTCTGGGTGTTCTTCGACGTATTTGTACCCATGCGGAAATAGACATTCCCGCTCCCTTTGTACTGCTGCAATCGGAAACCAACGAAAGGGGTTATCCCCCCCCCCATTCAACCTCAAGCACTAACAAACCAAGAAGACGGGGAATCCGAAGTAATAAATCCTTCCACCCTTAACCCTTTAACGTTCATTGGTTTCACACCGAAACCACACATTAAACATTTTTTAAAAATTAAAATTAAAATTTTTTTATCCCAATAAGAGGTGTGTTTTTTTTTTTTGAATTTTTGTTCTTTTTCCTAGCAATAGATAGCAACATAATGGCTATATTTAACGACTGAGAACTCCTAAACAGAAAAATATTAACGTTCCTTAAAATTTGGTAAATTCCTTTAGCCTTAAAAATATTTTTAAAAAAAGAAATTTTAAATTACAGCAAGAGGACTTACTACACTTCATTCTAATTATTAATTACAACTTTCACTCAATTTGATAAGTAAACAGAAGAGTAGAAAAATGAAACTAAAATCTATGGTTTCACCGCGAAGCCAAACTCCAGTAAGGGACAGTAAACTCAAGGCGCGGGTCACATTCTCATCCCTCGCCACCTGTCGTTGTCGAGGTCACGCGTGAACAAATGTCCAGCACTTCTGCTCTCTTTCAAGACATGGACTTGTATCCATCATCTAGAAGCTATATTTTCACTTTAAATATCACAAGTAAATGATGAACGGTAAAAAAAAGACTCATTTTACATTAAACAGCAGCTAAAAAAACAAGAAAAATTCGAATGACTTACTAGACAGATGTTTTTTTTTTATTTACAAGAAAAAATCACCTGCCTTTTTAAAATACGACAGATCTTTCCCTCCTACCTAATATTTGAGCTGTTCTCGGAGAAGACAGAGATATCAATCTAGCACTTTGTTGACTTTCTTATTTTAAATATTTTTTCGTGTTATTTCTGGCAAATTTTTCAAATGCCAAGAAAAAGATTAACCATTCCAGAAGCTCTGGAAGTATTTCACAACCTACCCTCTGATATTGAATCCGATGAATCATCACTCAGTGAAGCAGAGGATATTATGACTGAAAAGTCATTTTCAACTGAAAATACCGATATTGATGAAATAGTAGATGACAATAGTTTGCCAGGACCATCCCGTATATCTAAAGTTACTTGGAAAAATAAAGCCTTTGTAAAAATTCGAAATTTGTCTTTTACTGAGCAAAGTGGGCCCTCAGATGAAATAACATCTCTTCAAGATCCTTCACCGATTTCAATTTTTTTGACATTATTTTCTATCGGTTTTATAGAAACAATTGTGCACCAAATGAATTTATATGCTACGCAAAAAGGCAGTGCATTTACTCCTGTTACTGTACAGGATATAGTATGTTTTTTAGCTATAAATATAGTGATGGGGATAAAACGATTGCCCAGCTACAGAAATTTTTGGTCAACAAACGAGATTTTACATGATGCGTTTGTTTCAACATTGATACCAGTGAGAAAATTCGTTTGGATTTTAGGGAACCTTCATTTGAATGATAATAACTTGATGCCTAAGAAATCCGAAAAAAAATTTGATAAACTTGTCAAAGTGCGCCCATTCCTTGATCACTTATCAGAAAGGTTTTTAAAAGTTTTCAAACCCGGACAGAAGCAGGCAATTGATGAAAGTATGATCAAGTTCAAAGGAAGATCATCCTTGAAACAATATATGCCTAAGAAACCCATCAAAAGAGGCTACAAAGTTTGGATGAGATGTGATTCAAGTGGATTTGCCTGTGAATTTCAAATTTACACTGGTAAAACCGAATAAGTTGAAAGAAATCTGGGAGAACGTGTTATAAAGAACTTGAGTCAAAAATTATTAGGCTATGTGCTCTTTTTTGATAATTATTTCACTTCTTATGATATGTTAAAATATCTAGAGACTCAAAATATCACAGCATGTGGTACAGTGAACATGTCCAGGAAGAACTTACCGAAAAATTTATTAGAGGACAAAAAAATGAAACGAGGTGACTTTGACTGGAGTGTTAGCAATGAAGACATTGCTTGCATCAAATGGAAAGACAAGAGAATAGTTCATATTCTTACTACTTTCGACGAAGCCATAAAATCTTGTAAAGTTGAACGGAAAGAAAAAGATGGAAAAAAATTAAAATAGCATGCCCGAAAGCAATTATAGACTACAATAAGAATATGGGTTACGTAGACCATTTTGATCAACTGAAATCCATGTATGAAATAAACAGAAAATCAAAAAAATGGTGGCATCGTATCTTTTTTCACTTTTTTGATATGACAATCGTCAATTCTTATATTCTTTGGTCTCTGATGCACAGTGAGAAAAACCCATATTATAACAACTTAAAAAGTTTTAGGTTAGATTTGATAACTGGCCTTGTGTCAATAGGGCAACAAAAATTTCCTGAAAAACGGTTTGCATCTGTATCTTATTCTGGACCCGTGAAACTAAAATTCAGAAAACATACAGTTTCTGAACAGGACAGACTTAAAAATGTTGGCCACATTCCAACCAAATGCAAATCCAGAAGATGTTCTTATTGCAGTACCACAACGAGACCTCGCAGAACGAGATGGATGTGCTCTAACTGTGATGTCGGATCACGCATAATAATAAAAAGTAAAGATATTGTGACATGTTTCAAAAAATTTCAAAGGACTGGAAATTATATCCTTTATGAATTTTCTATACATATATATATAGCATTTTTAATAAAACAGGTTTGCATTTAAGTTTTTTTTAATCATTGATAAGTGCTGAGTGTGTATCAAACTATCTACCAGTTATATATATATACTAGCTGTTACCCCCCCCCCCGCTTCGCTGGGTATTTCATGATGTTTTATAAATTTTTACTGCTTATATATATGTATAAATTATTGATATCTAAGTCCTAGCATTAAGAATTCGATTAAATTGAAAAATATACTTATACCTGTAACTGTCACCTGTTGATACAAAAAAAGGGCAGAACTCATCTAATTTGTATTTTCTAAAAATCTCTAAAATTGAAGCATAGAATGATGTTTGCTCTTTCGTAACTCAAAAACCAAGTGGATTCCCGCAAAACCAATTTTCGGTGGATCTCTACTCCGTAAATTGAACATGCAAGCCAAATTTCAAGTCTAAATCTAACAGAAAAAAACAAAAGTTTTCCTATCAATATCCCCGTAATCCCGTTGAGAGCCGTTTTCCAAAATTACCGTTCTTAGCGGATTTCAATTCAACAAAAGAAAAATGCAAACCAAATTTCATTATTATAGTCATTGTAGCTCGAAAAAAGTAATTTTTTTTGTCAATACGTCCCAGTAACCCCCTGCAACCCCCCAGAACTTGATTTGCTTAAAATTTATTCTTAGTGGATCCCTATTCAACAAAAGAAACATGCTTAACAAATTTCAAGTATATGGGTCTAACAATTAAAAACAGGAATTTTTTTCTGTAACTCCTCTTGACCCCTCGCAAACATCTTTAGGGGTCAATTTTCATTTTACTCTTTCTTAGAGGAACTCTATTTCATGAAAGAAACATGCCTACCAATTTTCAAGCAGGATGATCAAATAGTTTTAAAATGGAAATATTTATCGATTACGCTTCTTAATCTCCCAAAATTAAACTTGGTAGTTGATATTCGCAAAACCCATTTTGTAGCGGTTCTCTACGAAAGGAATCTGCTTATCAAATTTCAAGACTGTACATCGAACAGTTTAAAAATGGGGATAATGGTCTATAATGCCACTTGAGCCCCCGCAACGCCACTTCTGGGTCTGTTTTCACAAAACCCATTTTGTAGGGGAATTGCACTCTATGAAAGGAATCTGCTTAGCAAAATTTGAAGACTGTGCGTCCAATTAATTAAAAATGCAAAAAAATTATCAATAACGACCCTTGAACCCCCGCAACACCACCTAGGTGTCGATTTTCACAAAACACATTTTGCAGTGTATTTCTATCCTATGAGAGGAATCTGCTAACCAAATTTCAAGACTGTGAGTCTAATAGTTTAAAAAAAGAAATAATTATTTATATCTGCCCTTAACCCCCCGCAACACCCCTTGGGGGTCAATTTTCTCCAAACCCGTTTTGTAGCGGATATTTACTCCATGAAAGAAACATTCCTACCAATTTTCAAGCAGGTAGGTCAAATAGTTTAAAAACGAAAATATTTATCTCTTACGCCACTTATCCCCCTGCAACGCCACTTAGAGGTCTGTTTTCACAAAACCTTCTTATAGCTGATCTCTACTCTATGAAAGAAATCTCTTTATCAAATATAAAGACTGTGCGTCTCATAGTTTAAAAATGGAAATAATTATCTATAACGCCCCTTAAGTCCCCTCAACGCCACTTGGGGGGAATTTTCACGAGAAACCCATTTTTAGCGTATCTCTACTCTATGAGAGGAATCTGCTTACTAAGTTTCAAGACTGTACGTCTAATAACTTAAAAATAGGAATTTATAACGCCCCTTAAACCCCCCGCCCCCGCAACACCCCTTGGGGGTCAATTTTCCCAAAACCCATTTTGTAGCGGATATTTACTCCAGGAAAGAAACTTACCTACCAATTTTCAAGCAGGTAGGTGAAGTAGTTTAAAAACGAATATATTTATCTATTACGCCCCTTAATCCCCCGCAACGCCACTTAGAAGTCTGTTTTCACAAAACCCGTTTTGTAACTGATCATTATTCTACGAAAGGAATCTATATATATATCAAATTTAAAGACAGTGCGTCAAATAGTTTAAAAATGGAAATCGTTATCTATAACGCCCCCTAAGCCCCTGTAACGCCACTTGTGGGTCGATTTTCACCAAACTCATTTTGTAGCGGATATCTGCTCTCTGAAAGGAATCGTCTTACCCAATTTCAAGATTGTACATCAAGTAGTTTAAACATGGAAACAATTATTATTAAAGCCCTTAACCCCCTGTAACGCCCCTTGCGTTTCGAATTTCGGAAAATCCGTTCTTAGCTGATGTCTACTCTATCAAAGGAACATGTCTACCAAATTTCAAGTCTGTAGGTTGAATAGTTCCAGAGATTTCGTGATTAGTCAATCAGTCAGTCAGTGAGTGAGTCGCTTTTCTCCTTTATATATATAGATATATTTAGGATGTATGTATTAATGTATATGTGTACCCAGAACCGTATTTAGGATGAATGCCACCAATGTGTAGCGATTCATTTTATGCCCCCCCCCCCAAAAAAAAATTCTCTCAGCAGCAGACTTTCTAAAGCACTATTTTTTTTTTATTGCATGTCTTACTAAAATATTTATTTACTTTAAATTTATAGTGAGAAATTTCTATATTTAACTATATTTATCCGCACTGTAAAGTTTGACCAACATGTGCATTTGCACATGCTTAAATGTGACCCTGTGTGTACATAATATATTTAAATATTTTTTTTTTATAAATATTGATGGAAATTTATATGTATTAGCAATTTTTTACTATAAGGAATATAAATTATTTTCAGTATGTAATGTAAAATAAATGTAACTTTGTGTTCAAATTTGTATTAAAATTACAAAAATGCAGAAAAATTTTTAAAAAATAATTGAAAACTTTTAAAATTATTTTTCCTTAATTAATTTTGTTAAAATGTAAAAGTTTTATGGTCATAAAATATCAGATTTTTTTTTTCTGAATAATCTTTTGGATTGGTTAGTTTGAATAGGAAAAATAGACCATTACTGTTCACTGGTTTCACTTTGAAACCATAAATTTCTCGAAATTGAAAAATGCTAAATTTTTTTTCTTCATATATTTATGATTATCGTCATGTTTAATACACATTTTTGAAATTATTTTGTTAATTTTTCAAAGGGAATATATAGTGAACTTTAAAGGGTTAACACAGTCTTGAACAATGCAGCCACTCAACTCAGAAAGAACGTCCTTATATCGACTGGTAGCATTTTCTTAAGAAATAAGGAAGGTCGAGAACTAAAATGCCCCGTCATTTTTGACTCCGCGTCAAACATAAATATTATATCTAGAAAGATGTGCGATTTTCTTGGCATTGCAATAGAAAAAATAAATACCTCAGTTTCAATTGAGTCAGTTCCTCAGGTCTCAATTCAATGAAACAAAACTTGAAGGGAAAAATGAATACTTTAATTTCTAATAAAAGTGGCACTTTCAGAGTAAACATAGAATTTTTTGTGACTGAAAAAATTACCGGGTTGACACCAAGTGCTGAATTAGATGTTTCGGAAATAAAAATTCCTGAATTTTTAGAATTATCAGGCCCCTATTTTTACGAGGCTAAAGAAATTCATGCTTTACTGAATGCGGATATTTTCTTTAGAATAATTAAAGATAACGTTTATAAAGTAAATGATGAATTGTTATTCAGGGAATCTGAATTTGGATGGATTGCTAGCGGACGACTCCAGGAAACCAAAACTAAGGACTTTTCGTGTTATCTTCTAAAACATAATGATCCTATTGAGGATACATCAAAGCTATCTTTTAAGCTTGAATCACTTGGCATAAAAGATAAACCTTGCTACCGAGAAGATGATCAAGCTATGAATGTTTTAAAAGAAATCGTGCAATATAATAATAATCGGTATATATAGTTGAATTACCCTTTCGTAAACATTGGAATGGATTATCGGAAAACTTTTCTGTGGCAAAGCAACTTTCCTAGGAATTATTGAGGAATTACAAAGAGATGAAGCATTTAATACACAATGCAAAGGAACGATTCTTGATTATTTGAATCAAGAAATAATAGAAAAGGTCGAAAATGCTAAAATTATTCTATTAGAAACTGTAGGGAAGATATATAATCCCCCTAGATTGCTTTCCCCCTTCACAAAAGGAATAAAATTCCTCATACAGGAATTTTGGACAAAAAAAAAATCCCTTGGGATGAAATTGTACCCCCGGAGTTAAAGAAAAGTGGTTGATCTGGTGTACAGAACTGCCCTTCCTAGATCAACTTAGGATTCCAAGATTAGTTCATGATTCTTCGTTTTATTGCTCAGGACAAGACAATCCCTCAGTTTTCTTGTGTACGGGACGGTGCTGGTTTACTCATTTCTAACAACAAGTGGTAGAGTGGTCCAACGTTCCTAAAAACTGACGAACTCACACAAACTGTTTCTGAGTACCCGGAACTGAAATCATAGGACTCTAAAAAAAGTGTTGTATTGACTTTAAATTTTAATTCAATAGTTTTTGATTACTTACTCTCACGTAGTAATAGATTTCTAACTATCGTTCGAGTGTTGAGTTTTCTTTACAGGTTTATATTCAATAGTAGAAATCCAGCGAACAAGAAAGGGGGACCCCTTACGTCAGATGAGATGTCGGAGGCTGAAACTTATTTAATAAAACAAGTACAACTTGGCTCATTCTATACGGAAATGAGAGCTATGCAAAATGGTGATGTTATGTGTAATGGAAGTAAGATATTAAATTTTCCCCCATTTCTTGATGATAAGGAAATCATTCTCGAGTAGGTGGAAGACTAAAACACTCTCAACTTCCCTACTCGAGTAAACATTCTATGTTACTTCCCGCGAAAAGTAAGCTAACTGAAATTATTATTAAATACTATCATGAAAAGTATTTTCATCTTAGCCCCCAACATTTACTTTGTCGTGCCCCAGTCCTATCTTGGACTGAGTTCACATTGCCCGACGCGCCTGGTGTAGGAAGAAACATATCATCACCAACAAAAGCCATAACAATAATTATTTATTGAAGACAGACAAACACAATTAACAAGCACAAGTTCAATTTATAAGTAGAAACCTTGGAGTGATTCTCTAATATCTAGATTAATCCTGATACTCAAATCTAATACTAAAATCTAACATTCAAATATCTAATATTCCCGTCTAAGTAATCTCAGCTATCAGAATTGATAAGGAGACGAACTCTTGCTAACTTCAGATCGGTACTAAATATAATTGTTTTGATTCCTTTAATGATTAATCTAGTACTTTACTATAATACTATCAAATACGCGCAAAGCTCGTTGAAGTGATCCGTAGACGATACTTATATTTAGTTTGGCAATTCCTTCTCACTCTAACATTTACGAAATCTGGAATTTATATAGTCGAAAGCATATAACTATCTCGTGTTTTTCCCGAAGAGGCTGTGAAATAGAATAAATGCTGGCCCCAAAGTTACCCAAGAGGATTAGTTTGGAAATTAACGTGGATAGACCCGTCACAAATTTATCAGGTTATTCTTAAATATTGGCCAATTCACGGGCAGAATATTTGCATGAAAATTGTACATAACTGTGCAATATGTTTTAAATTCAATCCTAAAAAAATGGGTGTTTGCCAAAAGAAAGAATAACTCCTGATAAGGTCTTTAATTCAACTGGAATTGATTTGTGTGGACCCTTCCTTATCAAAAATAAACATCAGAGGAAATGTCCTGAAATTAAAGTTTATGTTTGTATCTTTATTTGCCTTGTAACAAAGGCCATTCACTTAGAGATAATTAGTGATTTAACTTCACAAGCTTTAATTGCTGCATTGAAAAGATTTATTTCAAGTAGAGGTAAATGTCATAAAATATTTTCAGATAATGGTACTAACATGATAGGAGCTAACCAAGAAATGAAAGCTTTGACTAAATTAGTAAGAGATCGAGAAGAGTCTTTATTTGCGTTTTTCGCAGAAGACATTGAATGGTCTTTTATTCCCCCTAGAAGTTCAAACTGGGGAGGTCTTTGGGAGGTTAATATAAAATCTTTAAAATATAATTTTAAACGTGTTGTGGGGAATTTAAAATTTAGTTCTGAAGAATTATTGACTTTAATAAACCCAAATCGAAGCAATTTTGAACTCTCGACCTCTTACTCCACTTTCGTCCGATGTAGATGATTTGGAGGTTTTGAACCCAGCGCACTTTTTAATCGGAAGACCCATCACAACTATAGTCGAACCATCACTCATGCAATGTGAATCAAATCGTTTAAATGTTTGGCAAAGAATAACTAAATCTGTTCAAATGATCTGGAAAAGGTAGAGCCTTTCATATTTAAATAGTCTGTGAACAAAGAACAAAATGGATTGTTAATAAAGAAAATCTCAAATTGAGATATATGGTTTTAATTAGAGAAGAAAATCTTCCTCCTTTTAAATGGTTGTTGGGACGTGTTGTAAAAATATACCTGGGGAAGGATAAGAAAGTTAGAGTTGCAGACATTAAAACTAGTAAAAGTATTTACAAAAGGCCTATTAATAGACTGAGTGTACTGCCTATTGAAAATTGAATGTGTATGGTTTACTACGATATGATTGACTTTGAATTTATTGTTTGAATTTATGGTATTTCTTGTGTTGTGTGTGTGTGTGTGTGTGTGTAGTAAATTACTTATTATATATTACGATTTTCTTATGTTTATGTAATCTATAATTTGCGGACTTAAAACTAATTCTCTAATAAAATTTAATGTTTATGTTCAATTGTATATTCATTAATATTTACTTATAATTGTCGCAAAAAATCAATCAAATATTGCCTTTTGCTAAATCAAACAAACGCTCTATTATTCGTATAATAAGGAATAAGGAAAATTTTACTTATCTCTTATCCTTATTCATAGAGCGTCTGTTCAGTCGGTCCAGGGATTTAAAAACGGTGGTTGTAAACAAAGTCTTCAAATAAAAATAGATCCAAAGGAGTAGGTAGCCTGTACTTTTTAAATTATTATTTAGTAGGACATAACACTCAACTACATTACACCATGAATAAAAAGAGTTAGATAACAGTTAGATTACATATACTAGAGACTAAAAACTATATAACATTTCCGTTACATCTCTTTGCTACTACTACAACTGACATAAACCAAGAGGCATAGTTCTCACGCGCATGCGTGGATTCAGAGTTCAATGAACCGGAGGGTGAGAGAACGTTTCCAGATACATGAAATGTGGGGAGCGAGGGAATGTTACCAGATACAACATCCTCCCACCTTTGAGTTTCTTGAGTTCGAAAAACTCAAACTCGTTCTTTCCGTAGTAGTCCATGTCTGGATCGTAAGTTCTTAGGGGCATCCAGTTCAACAGGCAACTCCAGGGGTATAAGCCGATCTATGGGGCGGAGAAACTCACAGTTCTTCATCTTCACCTTAGTATGACGTACATCTCCATCTTTAGAAGGGAACAGTTGAATCACACGAGCTAAAGGCCAGTCTATTTTCTTGTGGTTATCGCTGGAGACAAAAACTATAACGCCAACTTGAACTTGCCTTTTTTTCCTTTTTATGTTTGGATGATTGCCTTAAATATCCTAAGTATTCTATTCGAAATCTTTTTTCTAAATCGTATCTAATCCTTTGTCTAAATTTATATCTCTTGTTAAGAGAAATCGAATCTAAATCATTTAAATCAGGAGTTCCGGATTCTTTTATATCTCTTAAAAACATGGATGGAGAAAGTGGTGTCAAATCATCTATTTCTTCTGAAATGTATGTCAAAGGTCGGTTTTTAAGAATATTCTCTACGTCACAGATAATTGTTTGTATTTCTTCGAAGTTGAAAGAACTTCTTCCAAGAATTTTCCTAAGAATTCCTTTCATCATGCCAATTAATCTTTCCCACCAGCCTCCCCACCATGGTGCAGCTGGGGGGGGATGAATTTCCAAATAATTTTATGAGCCGTACTGAATTTTGAGATTGTGTTCCAATTGATAGATTTTAATAAATTTTCAGCTCCTGTAAAATTTGGGCCGTTGTGGCAGTAAATTATCGATGGTCTACCTCGAAGTGCAATGAATCTTCTTAAGGTTTGTAAGAAATTATCTGTGGATAAAGATGTAGCCAATTCCAAATGCAGTGCTCTATAAACAGCACAATTGAAAATCACTAGCCAAACCTTTTGTCCTCCTTTTATGAGTAGAGGGCCAGTATAGTCGATACCAACTATTTCAAAAACACATGCTTCTCTTACACGATCTTCAGGAAGAGGACCTTCAGGGGATATCTTGGGCTTAGCTTCAAATCTTCGACATCTTACACAATTTTTCACTATTTCTCTCGCAGTCTTTCTATATTTAAGGATCCAAAAGTCTTCTCTCAAATTACACATTAAAATTTGAACTCCTGCATGTCCTAATAGTAAATGTTTAGAGTGTATGAGTTTTTCTACAATTGCATGATCATGTGGTAATATTATTGGAAATTTAAAGTTTTTGGAATCTTCTCTCAACAAAATGCGAGTTTTTACTCTAAGAAGTCCACTTTCATCTTGCCAAGGTTGAAGGGATTTTAAACGTTTATTCTCTATTCCTGTAAAGGCTTCCTTTTTGACAATTTTTAATATTAGTTTTTCTGCTCTATCAAATTCTTCGGAAGTTAGCATTCCTAAAGCTCTATCTGAGCGTTCTATTCTACAATTATCTAAAAATCTGTATATTAAAGCACAAATACTCTTATTAATTTTTCATAAGAAGAGAAACGATCAAAAATTTTCTTGTTATTAGTGTTTGTTACACTGATTAATGTTTTTCTTCTTTCCAAATTGATTATTTCAAAATTAGGTAATTTTTCAGATTTTAGCCATTTATTCATAGGTTTCCGTAACCAAGCAGGTCTCTCCCACCATCGAGATATGCTTAAAGCTTCCACATTGCATCCTCTAGAAGGCAGGTCACTAGGGTTCAACTCACCAGGAACATAGTTCCACCTTTCAGGATCACTAAGAGTTCTGATTTCTTTCTCAGGATCACCATCTTTCCACCAAATAAATCTCATGTAATCCCTATCATGTTCATCTAGAGATGTCTGTAAGAATGCTTTGCGAATATCCGCAGTAGCACCAATTTTTCCTATTGTAAAACGAGTCAGAATTTCCTCCTTAGACTGCTTTTCACAAGGGTCATTTATACCCAAGGAATCCAAATTCCATAAATCAGTTATTTTTGCTTCATTTACAAAAAGTGAAAGAGTCAAATATGAACTATCCAAATTAATTTCATTTGAAACTTTACCCGTGACAGTCCATCCCAAAATATATTGCATGGCAACTAATCCACTTGAAAGATGTTCATTTTTGCCTGTAAGTATTTTCCCGGCAACATCGGCTCCCAGTAATAGATGTATATCCTTAACACTTTCTTCATTGAAACATTTTTCAGATTTAAAACTTACATCACTCAAAAATATTTTCTTTTCTCTTAATTCTTTTAAACAATAAGCATTTTTTTATTTTAGGTATAGTAGGACAAATTTTCTTTTGATCCATTACCTCAATTTCTATTTTATTTCTTGTATCTAAACTACTCAATTGTATATTGTAACGATTATGACATTCAGTTTTTTCCGAGCCTCCAAAAAGTCCATGAGTTACTGTCTCTTTACCTATACTTTTTAATCCCAATTTTTCCTCAACAAATTTAGAAATATAACTCTTAGTCGAACCACTGTCTATAATTACACGTACAAAATGATTTAATCCTTTATTGGAAATGCGAACTACGAGAGTTTGCAAATAAATTTCATTGAATATGGACTGATTAGTGAGAACAGTTTTTTCTGATGGCTTTGATTCGTCAGCCTTCGGATTAATATTTTTATCGTTTTCTTTTTGCTTATATTTAACAAAACACATCAAAGGGGAATGCTTTCCTGAACAATGACAACATGTTATATTAGTTTTAAAAAAACCCAAGAAATATGTTTCTTAACTCCCAAACATTTAAAGCAACCTCCTTTCTTTAATAAAATATTTTTTCTTTCATCTAAAGATAAATTATATGCATAATCACAATCAAGACTTTCATGAATGGATGAATCACAAAAAATACAGTTCAACCCTTTTATATTTTGTTTCCCAATATCAGTAGAAATTAGCTGACTGGCGGAAAATTGTTTGGTTTTGTCCGATTTATGATTTTTAAAATCTCGCTGTACTTCGAATGAGGAATTATTAGAGGGGTTGGAAGTAGTGAAGGCCGGCTACTGGAGTCACAACTTATCAGGGCTGCGCGTTCACGTGATCTCAATGAAAGCGAAAGAAAGTTCAATAAATCATTAACATTGGTATACGATTTTTCATTTTGTAACTGATTAAATTCTATGAGAATATCCTGTGGCAAAGCTTTCAAAATAGCAGTACATAATACACTTGATATGTTTTCAATGCATAATCCTAGACATTCTAGACTTCTTAATTCCATAGAAACTCTGTCATAAAATTTTCTAAAATGCATTAATATCATTCGAATGTTTTAAGGGTTTAATATTTAAGATATTACTCATATGAGTCTGAATCAATAAATCTTCTCTAGCAAAGCGTTCTTTTAATAAATTAATAGCAGCATCATATGTTGAATCAGAAATTGAAAATCTGTCTACCGTACTTAATGCTGTTCCACCTAAGTAGGATTTTAGATAGTTAAATTTATCCACTTTTTTCAAATGAACATTTTTATGAATTGCTGATTTGAAACTATTCCAGAAATTAAGCCATTGATTTACATCACCATAAAACTTAGGAATACATAATTTAGGCAATTTTATTCGTACACTATTTTCTTCAATATTTATATGTGTTAACGCCCCGCCTTTCTTGATGATGTCATCGATAGGTGGCGTGCCTGTTCCTATATATAGGCATGTTTTGTAAATAAAATTGAGAGTGTGTGTTTTACAGTCTACTTGCTTGTGTTTAGTGCGTGCGTAAATATATGGTCCGACCGATTGGAGAGAAAGGTCGGTGACCTGTGGATTTAAGTGAGCTGAATTCGAATATGAAAGATTTGAGGTAATGTGAGAATTGCGTTTATTAGTGTGGGCGGATTCATGTTTGTTAATTATTCGTATTGTGTTGTCGCAGGTTTTACTTGTCATTAATTGGTTTATGTGTAGAGTTTTAGTGTGAATTTGTTGTTATTAATATTGCAGTGTATTGTGTTGTCTGCCTTTGAATTATTCCTTGTTTAATGGTTGTGTTTGTCAGTGATTTTGGTTTACTTGGGTTCGAAATTTGAATGTGAAGTTGGGTTTTCTGTTTAGCTGTTTTGTGTAGTTTGATTTTTGTGAATAGTAATGGCTTTTAAATTAAACTATAAGACTGAGCTCATAAGTTTGGCGGAGGAAATGGGTCTGGATATTCCTGTTGAGGCTAAGGTGATTCAACTGAAAAACTTAATTGAATCGAGTAATTTGTATAGGGACGATATTGACTTTGTACGTGAACTCATGTCAAATATTCAAGAAAAGAGGGATGAAATAGAATTGCAGAAATTAAAATTATCCCAATTTGAAAAAGAGCTTGAGCTTATAAATGCAAAGAAGGGTTTAGCAGATATATCCCAAATTTCTGAAACAAAAGAATAGAGTTCTCTAACCGATAACTTCGAATGTCTAATTCGAAGTGTGAAAGTTTTGACAATTCCTGTCCCCGTTGAATCGTATAACTTGTTTTTTCATTCTTTGGAAAGGGCCTTCGAAAATAAATCTGTACCTAATGAATTTAAAGCCGAGATTCTGTTAAATATTCTAGGAGAAAAAGTAAATAACTTGCTTACTTATGTTGATCAGGAGGACTTGAGCGATTATAAAAAAATAAAAGAATTAGTATTAAGGGAATTTCAGCCTACACCACAAGAGTGCCTTAATAATTTTAAAAGAGCTCAAAAATAACAATCGGAAAATTATGTTCAATTTGCTTCTCGTTTGTATGCTTCCTTCGACTATTACTGTCAATTGCGCAAAGTAACAGATTCTAAATCTGTGTGATCTTATAGTTTCGGATAGACTTTTTGAGACTCTAGATCATGAATTAAAGATGCATATTGGAATTAAACAGAGTGAAGGCTTTTTCAAACCTAAGCAGCTTGGACGCGAGTGTGACATTTATTTATCATCTAGAGGTGGGAATTCGAATGAATTGGTAAATAGAAATGCCGTGGGTGAATCAAAACGAGTGGTAGGAAATAAATGGCAAAGAACTCCAAATTGGAAAACAAATACAAATGTATCCAGGGTCTTGTCGGAAACTAAAAATACAACTTGTGTTCTTTGTAAGCGATTATCACACTCCCTTTCTAAATGTCCACAATTTACGCGACTTTCAGTCTGGGAAAGAGCAGAGGTGATTAAGCGAAATAATCTTTGTTTTCGTTGTTTTATGCCTCATAAATTGAGTGAATGTCGGTCAGTTAAAAATTGTTTTTGCTCGAAGCCTCATCATAGTTTGATTCACTTCCCGCGTGAAAACTCTAGATATCCCCCGTCTCAGTTGAAATTCGATGCACCTGTTTTTGTCCCAAAACAGAGCGAGGAAACTCCGGAAGCGGTTTCGCAATCCCAATTGGTAGCGACTAGCCTTGTGAAGGGAAAGGCAAAAAATGTTCTTTTGAGCACTATTCGTGCATTTGTTAAAAACAAATTCTCGCAATGGGTTGAGGTGAGATGTCTTCTTGATAGTGGTTCTCAATCTTGTTTGTGTACTAGATCGTGCGCAGAGAGGTTGCATCTTAATTTGGAGAAAATAAATAGATTTATTCTAACCGATGCATGGTTAAGAGTCGTCCTTCAGAGTTTTGCAGATTCGTCTGAAGGGGCTTACGGAGCTGTCGTTTACTTGCAGTGTTTTTATCAAACCGATCGTGCAAAGGTGACTATTCTGGCAAGCAAGTCGCGTGTTGCACCTATTCGCGTTATTTCAATACCTCGACTGGAGCTCTGTGCCTGTGTTCTTCTCGCTCAGCTTGTGCAGAAAATACGTTTCTGTATAAAATTAGAGATTAGTGATATTGTGCTTCATAGGGATTCAACGATTGCCTTGGCGTGGTTAAAGGCTCCTGCGAATCAACTCGAGACTTTTATAGCTAATCGAGTATCAAAGATTGACGGAAGAGTGTAATTGGATTCACGTGCCATCGAATCTAAATCCTGCTGATCTTATTTCGCGTGGACTACGTCCTAACGATCTTCCAGAATCAGAATTGTGGTGGAGAGGCCCACCGTTTCTTGAACAGGGCAAGTTATTCAGTGTACAGCCAAGCTCTGATCTGCTGAACGAGTTTGAGTACTCCAGTGAATTCAAGGAAATGAAGTCTGAAGTTTCTGTATATAGTGTGAATGTGTTCGCAAATTGTAAACAGTCCTTTTTATCTGATATCTTGTGTATAAGTAATAATTATGTAAAAATTCGCATTTTTAGCTATGTGTTAAGATTTCTAAATAATTTGAAACAATCTGTGATACTGTCTGGTTCTCTAAGTGCCTCGGAATTAGACCTGGCTGAAACTAAATTGATCCGAATGGCTCAAAGAGATTTTTTCAGCTGAGATTAGAAACCTCCATGACCATAAGATTATCTTACCAAATAGTAAAATCCTTTCCTAGACGGGGATGGCATATTGAGAGTAGGTGGACGCCTCGGAAATTCAGATTTGCCTTATGTTGCCAAATATCCAGCAATCTTGCCTAGTAATCATAAATTGACGAATATAATTATGTATTTCCATAAGAAAAATCTTCATCTTGGGGCATCCTCCCTTCTACACTGTGTAAGACAAGTACTGGCTCCTACATGGTAGGTCCTTGTGTAGGAAAATAATGCACGAGTGTGTCGTTTGTTTTAGAACCAAACCAATAGCTACAACTCAATTAATGGGTAATTTACCCCGAGACAGAGTAGTTCCAGATTATCCCTTTAATTGCTCCGGTGTAGATTTTTGTGGCCCATTTATGATTATATATCGCAATCAGAAAAGGCGTATTGCATAAAATGTATATTTGCATATTTGTATGTTTTGTCTCTAAATCAATTCATATTGAAATTGTAACAGATCTAACGTCGCAATAAAGGCGTCAGATGTTAAAGCGATTCTTTAGCCGTAGAGGTAAATGTGCAAAGTTGTATTCCGATAATGGCTCAACCTTTGTGGGAGCAAATCAAGAAATTAAGAGACTTCTAACACTGGTTAAAACGCCTGATGAGAATCTTGCTGGTTTCTTATCGAGTGAGGGAATTGACTGGAAATTCATTCCTCCAAGAGCACCCTCCTTTGGTGGTTTGTGGGAGGCTGCCGTAAAATCGGTAAAATACCACTTTAAGAGAGTAGTGGGAAAGTCTAACTTAACCTATGAGGAATTCTTGACCGTGTGCATCCAAATAGAGGGAATCTTGAATTCTAGACCTTTATGTCCCTTATCAACCAATATTGATGACTTAAATGCTTTAACACCTGCGCACTTTTTAATAGGTAGACCTATTAATTCAATCAGTGAGCCTAACTTAGTTGATCTAAATGAGAATATCCTAAAAAGATGGCAACGAGTTACGAGATTTGTGCAGCTTATTTGGAGTAAATGGCATCGAGGTTATTTGAACGAACTCCAACAACGCAATAAGTGGCAAATTCTAAAGGAAAACGTAAAGATAGGAGACATGGTAGTTCTTATTGAGGACAATATGCCTCCATTTAAATGGCCATTGGGTAGGATTTTGGAACTTTATAAAGGTGATGATAATTTACTTCGAGTTGTGAAAGTGAAGACTGAAAAAGGAGAATATAAGCGAGCTATTTCTCGAGTGTGTTTACTACCTGTGCCAACTTAAGATTGTATATTTCATGAGTTTCTGTGAATTTATATTGGTAAAGATTTTAGTGAATGTATAGTTTTATTCTGTGTGTAAATTGTTATTAATCCATTTTTTATAGTTCATTTATATGTATTGTGAAGCATGTAACCATGGCAACAGGGGGGAGAATGTTAACGCCCCGCCTTTCTTGATGATGTCATCGATAGGTGGCGTGCCTGTTCCTATATATAGGCATGTTTTGTAAATAAAATTGAGTGTGTTTTACAGTCTACTTGCTTGTGTTGTGATTTTCTGTGTTGAGTGCGTGCGTAAATAATATGAGATTGGTAAACTTGATTGATTTTTCTCAACATTTTGACTTTGCAGGGAAATTTGCTACATTTTTGTTTAATTCACGAATACGTTTATTAACTCGAAATTTCGTAAGAGTAACTTTATGATTATATTCTTCAGTTTCGTATATTCCTCCTCGAATTCTATTTCACCAAACACAATGGTTCTAGTTCGTTATCTATACATTTAAGAGATTCAAATTTAGTTACTAGTATTTCTAATATTTCTTCTAACTTGTTAACATCTATATGTTCTGTTTCCAAAAGTTCGTGTTCTAATCAAGTTACAGTATTAGTTACAGCCGTTCTTGGAACACTGCGTTTCTTTTACAAACAGGCTACTCTATCTTTATCTTCCGACATGTTTACAATTCTAATTTCTTATTTCAGTCATATACTTTCAAGTGAAATAATTTTCTAATACACCGCTTGAATCCCGGCAGGGATGCCAGTTGTCGCAAAAAATCAATCAAATATTGCCTTTTGCTAAATCAAACAAACGCTCTACTATTCTCATAAGGAAAATTTTACCTATCTCTTATCCTTATTCATAGAGCGTCTGTTCAGTCGGTCCAGGGATTTAAAAACGGTGGTTGCAAACAAAGTCTTCAAATAAAAATAGATCCAAAGGAGTAGGTAGCCTGTACTTTTTAAATTATTTAATAGGACATAACACTGCAACTACACTACAAGAATAAAAATAACAATTAATAACAGTCAGATTACATATACTAGAGACTAAACTACATAACATTTCCTGTTAAATCTCTTTTCTACTACTACAACTGACATAAACAAAGAGGCATAGTTCTCACGCGCATGCGTGGATTCAGAGTTCAATGAACCAGAGGGCGAGAGAACGTTTCCAGATATATGAAACGGGGAGCCAGGGAATGTTACCAGGTACAACAATATTAATTCATGTTTAACTTTATGTAAAATTGTTGCATGCGAATATGGCAAGGCCGGGAGGGATGTTGGCGCCTGCTTGCGCCCTCTACCGTCCACATGTAACACTCGGCAGAAGCTGAATAACTGTCGGCTATCACTGACTTGGGTAACAACTGCTTTTACTACGAAACCCACAATCACTTTACTTATAACTTTTTAATTGTTATTGTTAAGTTCTTATTAAAAAATTAATCGAAGGACAGGGTCCGTCGAATTATTTAAAACTCGTGACATTCACGAACAACTATTCAAAATTCAGCATGTTTATTCGATTTATTATAAGTTTTATTTTGTGAAATTGTTGTTGAAATTTTGTTTGATAGAACTATATACGGCCTGCGGCCGCCCGCGTGCGGTGCACACCTGCTAGGATCAGCTCTATTTGTATGTGAGATTACTTGTATTGTTTGTCGAGGTTGAAAGTGTATATATTTTTGTGTGTAAGTATTTAAATGTATAAGTATTATCTGGTTTCGGGACGCGGCGTAATTAAGATAACTAACCATAAGATTAACAGCGCAGCGCGATTGAGAGTTTTTTGTAGAAATGAAACCAGATGAAGGTTGTTGATATGAAACTGTATATATTGGATATAAGGTCAACCATATTTGTGTCAATATGGAAATTGTACAATGTTCATGTGGGTAGAATGTCATATTTTTGTATCAATATTGATCCAGTTTCCTTTCAGGGCGGCAGTCTCTGAATCTTTTGCTGTAGTAAGAAGACATGTAAGATGTCTGTTAAAGAAGGATAAGGTCGTGTGAAAACTTATAATGTAATTTATTTTATTAGCACTTAAGTATAGTACATGATCAGGTCCCCCCCCCTTGTTTCAAGGTTTTCCCCTGATCTTCACCCGAATGGGATGTTCTGTGAAAGGTAGTGATCAATAGTAGAGTGCCTTTTAGAGTAGTGAATTTGTAGATGCTAGTTCAATTAAAATGGATGAGTTAGTGAATTAAAATTAATGCAGGTTCATCGTTTTTGAAGTGTTAAGTATTTAACGTAATTTCTACCGGGTCATTTACAGCCTCGGATAAATCAAGTTTTCTTCTCATAGGGGGTTGTGACGGATCTATCCGCGACTATATTAACATCCTAGGGATTCTTCTGGGGGGGGGGAATTTCAATTCAACCAACTTTCGCCGACCAAAAGAAAGCGTGATTATGTAAATGAAGTACACTGCTGGCCACCGTAAATGCTACACCAAGAAAGACAAGAGATAGCACAACAAAATTCATTTTGTAGATACCATGTTGACCAAGTACCAAATGATTGAATTTATAGAATTATGTGAAGTGTGGTTCCATCCAGAATCAGTAGCTAGAGTAGACGCCATTGTTGGAGATCACCGCTGCCACACGTCTCGGCATTGATTCAAAGAGACTTTAGATGTATTCTTGGGGTGCAGCTTCCACACGTTTCTAAAGTTGATCTGGTGTGGCAGCTGGGGGTGTAATCTGGGTCAATCGTTGAGCGACCATGTTTTCTATCAGTGAAAGATCCGGAGAGCGAGCCGGCCAGGAAAGCAATTCAATTTGGTGATTGACGAAGAACCTTTGGACAATGCGTGCCACGCGCATTATTCTGTTGAAATATGGCTGTGGCCAAGCCCTGAAGGTAAGGAAGGACAACTGGCTCCAACACCTCAGATATATAACGCTGGCTGTTTAAAGTACCAGCAATGCGTACTAGAAGAGTGCGAGAGTGATATCCAATACCGCCCCTTACCATAACACCCGGTGCAGGATCAGTGTGGCGCTGCATAACGCAGCTGTTCAGCATCCTCTCTCCACGGCTTCTCCAGACTCGAATCCGACCATCATGGTGTTGCAGACAGATGCGTGACTCGTCAGTAAAGACAACTTCATTCCATTCTGCCACCCACATCCTTCTTTCATCGCACCATTGGCAGCGGAGACGTCTGTGGTTCGGCGTCAAGGGTAGACCAAGTAATGGACGTCTTGCGGAGAAACCATTCTGCTGTAAACGGCGTCGAATGGTACGCGCAGACTCTGAATGATGCGTTACAGACTCAATGGTTCGTGATGTGACTGAGCGATCCGTCACTGCCATGCGCACAATTTGCCTGTCCTCACATGAAGTGGTGCACTGAGGTGGATGCGATCGACCACATCGGTCCGTTGTACCCTCCTGCAACTAATGGTCACATATGCGCATTACAGTTGTTTGGTTTCGTCCAACACGACTACCGATTTCCCTGAAAGAGAATCCAAAATCTCGGTAGGTCACTATCCTTCCTCTGTCGAACTCGGATACTTGATCAAAAGCTGATAGCTATTTTCTACGAGACATAACTGATCGTTTTTTGAAAAAACTACAAGAAAACACAATTGTCGAACTTGAAATCGTCGAAATCTCCAAGCCTTAAATAGCGCTTTGAGGTGGCGCCACAGGCGTGCGTGATGTGTCTGCGCTGAAATTCTAATCATTTGCTTATCATCGCCGCTAATGCATGTTGTAAATTTCATGTTATTTGCGTGCTTTCTTCAGGGTGTTGCATTTACGGTGGCCTGCAGTGTATATCTGTCCGCTTAAAAGTATACTCCTAGTTGGAGAGTAATTTCATATGACCTATAATTCACTTAACCCCTTGATTACTATTGTCTCTGTTAGCAGCAGGGGCAGCTCTAGGGCTTTGGAAATTGGACCTATTTCTGAGGCGGTAAGTTTTAGGGGATTGGGGCATTTGGACTGAATTTGAAAAATACTTTTTTTACGAAAAAATTGGTATGAAAATATTGTTTGAAATGTTATTTTTCTTTGGAAACTTGTGCCTTATTGAAAATTTCATGTTATTTGCGTGCTTCCTTCAGGGTGTTGCATTTACGGTGTGGCCAGCAGTGTATATTATATAACTTCTATTTTTGCGAGGTTGGAGTTAGCTTGTTAGTTGAAGATTGAAAGATAGTGGAATTATTAAGAGGTATTGGAGTTGTCCAGGAAAACGGATCAAGGAGAGTGGATCCGACTACATTGATCAAACTCCGATAAAGATCTTCTGAAAGAATCCAGTGTAGGATCCGACGCATAAAAAGTATAGGTATGGTGAGCTTGTTTAATTAGAAGTTAGCTTATTAGCGTATAACGTAGTTTATATTGAGCGTATTTAAGTTATCCTAGATTTAGTTGAGGGTCCGTAGTAGTAAATAACGCAGGCACAAGACCAACTCTTCCATTCAAACTCCCATCCGTGAAACAAATAGTTTTATAATTTTGAAGGACTTTATTTGAATAAGTTACAAGAGAGAATGGTTTTCTGCATGAAGGGTGTGGCAATAATGAAATTGGAATCGCCCCATCCAGCGTACCAAGCCGGTACTCAAAAAGCTTTCCTGAACATCAAGATTGTTAAAAATAGCCAAGTCAATACGTGGCATTCCAGAAATCGCAAATACTGTTTCATAACTAATAGTTTTGTATCCTTTAATGACACGAAGTAAAAATTTCCGCTGCGTTCTCCTAATAAATCTACTATTAGTTTTCTTACCTAAAGAATGTCCTCAAGCTTTCGATGTATAAGACATAAGAGGTACTATCCCCTGTTTATAAATCAACTGAAGAACACATTTTCATCTCAAAAGTTAACAGTCCAAGAAGAATTTTTTCACTTTTGCTAGAAACATAAGAGATATGCTGATTCCACTGTATTTTATATTCAACAATTATGCCCAAATACTTAATCTTGTGCACTTCTTCAATTGTTGCACCTCCAAGTTTGAGGTTGATTCTTTGATCTACTGTCGATTTTTTATACATTACTTTTGATTTAAGTGGATTAAACTCTAACTTATATAGCTCTGAACATTTAAAAATATTATTAAGAATGTTTTGTGACAAAGTGCAGACATCCTGACTGCAAAAGCTTTTTTTGGACAATTCTGGAACTTAGAGATATTGCAAAGAATGTTATTCATAATTAAATTTCACAGAAAAGGTCACATAACTGGCCCTTGAGGGCAGCCTTTTTCTGAAACCCTACTCGTTGGGACATTATACAATGTAAGATCAGCTGAATGATATTGTAAGAAGCTTCTAATAAGGCAAAATATATTTTTAGGAACTTGAAAGCTTTTGAGCAGGTGCAAGATGACAGGCCATCAGACATTATCAAAAGATCCTTTAATGTCCAAGGAAATTAGAAAAGTCATAGTTTTTTCGCTAGCCCTCCTTGAATATATCACAAAGGTATACCAATGTATCTGTAGCGATATAATCTATATAAGCCAGTAACAACCTCCGCACCATGGTGATCATTTTGGTGTAGTGGTTAAGTTACTCGGTTTCGGATCATATGTCCCGGGTTCTGTCCTACCGGATAAGCGCGCCACGTCATTTGGTGACCCTAGCTTAACTAAGAAAAGCAAAACCTACATTGATCTGTCCTAGCGCCATCCACCCGTAAAAAAAAGAGAGAGAGCAACCAAGGGGGGGATTTTATCAGATTAACGTGACGCAACTCATCCAACACACACAAAACTGACCGCTTCCATTAACAACTATATCGTTCGTTCGTCTAACCAACTCACTGGTGGGGAATGTGTAGTGATATAATCTATATAAGCTAGTAACAACCTCCGCACCATGGTGATCATTTTGGTGTAGTGGTTAAGTTACTCGGTTTCGGATCCAAAGGTCCCGGGTTCTGTCCTACCGGATAAGAGCACCACGTCACATCCTCTGCTGACCTATGAGGTATAAAACCGTACTAGTCGTCACTTAAAAAACTAGACTGCCTTAAATAGTAGTAGTCTTGTTATGCCGAGTTTTTCCAAGCACTTTTCCGAACAAGGGAGTAAGCTTATGCAACGAATATTGTCTATGTGCGTCCTTGACAATTCAGTACTTTTAGGAAGAAGTACAATTTTTACTCTTTTCGAAATCTTTGGAAAAACACCCAATTTCAAACATTTCTTGAAGAGAGATAAGAGGACAGAAGGAGAACAACTGTGAAAATTCTTAATAAATTCATTATTAATTCTGTAGGAACCAGGTGATTTATTTAAACTTAAATAATCTATAACACAGTCGATTTCTGTTCTTGGGAAAGGGATATCATCACTTTCATAAACCAATTCAGCTTCTAAACCCACAGTTAAATGTCGCTTTAACAAAAAAAAAATTCAAGGTTTATTACGTTATAATAATTCCGCTACAAAAAAAAATTATTTGAAATTTCAATTTGAATGGACATTTAATGGTTTACTAAGTCCTTTGCTTATGGTTTTTTCCTCACTGATTTATTTTTCACATTATAATATTAAATAGGATCCATATCTGATATACATCTCGCAAAGCAATCTTTGGTTACATTAGTGCTTGAGATATCTTTGATATAAAACAAGGAACTTTCTAAGCATATCATTAATTAAAAAATATTCAAATCTTTTAATAAAATGGTTAATTCCGGAATTTACTTTAAAAATCCTATATCTATACAACTAAATCAAGTGACATATCATATCAATTAGTATATCATTGCATACTTAATTCTTTTATCTGAAATATAAGCAAAAAAAGATACCAGTAACAAGTAAAAACTTATCAAAAAATCATCATTCAGAAGTAACATGGATATTTATTGTAAGTCACTTTTTCATCAGATTTCAGATAATTACTAAGGAAAAAATGCTTATGTGTAAATGTGAATCGTTACACAAATAAAATTTATTTCATTGTATATGAAACAGTAATATCTCTAAGTACCGATACCAATCTTTATTTCATTTCAAGATTTCTTGTTATTTAATGAAAACTAAAATGAACAATTCTTGGAAAAGCACATTTAGCACAAATAACAAATAAAGTATTTTAATTTTACACACAACAATCATGTATACAAGTATGAGGCCACAAAAAAATAAAATACATTAAAAATGATTTTCTGAACTCAGTGAAGGGTCAAAATCGAACTTGTGCTCCCTCTTTCAAATTAAAACACCTACATATAAGCCCATTAAATTACAAAAATTGAAATTTATCTATACTAATATATAAAAGAAAGAGTTTGTGTGTGTGTTTCACCTATTCCGGCCAAATTAAGCAGCCCAGAAGTATAAAATTTGACATGTAGAAGTTATAGGTCGTTATGCTATTAACCTCGAAGAGTTTTTTTCGAAATTTGCTTTAGATTTTTTTAAAATTCAATTTTTATGCGATTTTTCAGCTAAATGGAGATATGACGTCATCAGCTCTGTCAAGTCTTCACTTTGTGAAAATTAATATTTTGAGGAGTTTTGGAGGGGATTTTAGCACATTTTACTGAAAATATATTTATTTATGGTTGTATTTATTCGTTTTTTCAGCTCTTTGAGTAGGAATTACATTTATTTTTCAAAAAAATCGTTGCCAAAAAATGTGTTTTCTAAATTTTATTTTTCCGATTGGCTTTTTTCTACTTTGATAACAGTAGATTTTCAATGTTTTGAAATGTGAATTGTATTTGATTCACAACGTATTTAATCCTTTTCCGTACTTTAACGGTACATATTGCCCCATTTTTTTTTAAAGTATACTGATAGTTAAGGCGATGGGATTTCGTTCTTCGCTTAACTTTTGGCGCCGAAAATTTTGTGACGGGATATCAACATTAGATGGATTGTTAGCCCGCCAACGTTAGTGGACAATACTAAAGTTTCGCCACCGTATTAAATTCATGTATCTGGGTATAATTTTGTTTATAACTTTTTCTTATCAACTTTTGTGATTTGTAATAATGCATGATGATTGCGCAATAGAAAAAGTACCCATCGTGCAATACCTAAGGCTATTAAAGCTACTATTTTAATTGTTGTGGCCACTTTTAAAGATATTTACTTCCCATTGAATGTTCTATTTCATTTTATGCTGATTAATCTTAGCTGTACGATAAGCCTGATTACATCTTTAAACTTTTTTGCTCTATCTGTAAAATTTTTGCTTCCCCTATGTTTATTAACTTTGTTATTTTTAGAGTCAACAATGCAAAAACATATGTACATATTTTGGTACTAAACAGTTGTAAGGACCTTGGGTTTGCACGGTTGCTTTTCCTTATTCTCGCTAACCTGAATGTTGGTGGTATTATCAATCTACGGTTGTGCTTGGGCTACAATTCATGTGATTTTGATATCACAACAGAAGGTAGTCAGCCCCAAAGTAAGTAAAGCTGCGAACTAAATCATCGCTTAAATATCAGTAAACTTTACCGGTACGTCTTGCATACTTTTAGCGTCACCACAGCCAAATTGGTGACACGCGAATCACTCCTTGATATCAAAGCAACAAAGATTTTTATGTGTTTTCTTTTAAAAAGAAAGATCAATTAGATTTTGGTGGGAAATAGCATGATTTGCGTGTTGCCAATTTTGACTGTGGTGATGTTAATACATAAGAATACAAATTTTTATTTATAAAGAAGATTTTCTGACCTATTCTTTTTTTTTCCTGAGCTGTTTATGGTAGTTTAATCAAAAGTTATTTTTAATTTTTTTTCTTTAAAATCATTACATAATAAATATTATTAAAAAGATTAAAAAATAACTTAACAATCAATGATTGATGGATGCATTTTGTGTGTTTGAAGTTTTTGGTATTACACTAGTTTTATTCAGAATTATTTTTATTTACATGCATTCTTTTGACTTAGTTCTTGCTTTAATAGAATTCAGAAGTAAGTGTGAACCAACATTAATTAAACTTTTTGAGTGATAACTAACCCTACTCCTAATGTCATAGATCTATGTTTACATTTTGTGTTAGGCCATATTTACATAATTCAGAAGATGCTAAACTCAGACTTATTTGATAATGATCAAGTAGTTTGAGACAAAAAAAAGTACTTAGAATAATTATAGAAATTTTATTTAGATTTCTCTTTTTGCTACAACTACACATGTGATGTATTTGAATTATAAATGAAGTATACTTCTTTCTAGATATAAAGAGGAATACATTAAAATACAGAATGTGTATTTTAGTTTTCCTAAACTGAAATTTTATTATGAATAATTCAATTTGAGACTGCTTTTAGTTATACCATTTGAAATTTCAAATGATGTTTAAGCTTCTCTACCACGTCAAGGTAGCAGCCACAGAGAAGTGAATACAGTTGAGCCTCTACAAATGGGTATCTTTAGGATAGGGAACAAAATTAACTTCTGAAAAAATGTAATTAAGTTTTTGTTTGTAAATCACCTGTAATATTTAGAATTAAACATGACTGAATTAACTATGACAATTATTTTAACGGGAAAGTGATTTCAAATAAGATATGAGTTTTTATTCAGTTAAGAAATCTTTAAGTTGTTACAATATCATTACTATTGAGACTTTAAATTTAATGTATATAACCAGCTCATTTTTATACAGTTATCCATTTGCAAAAGTTCAAATGTATCTTTTTTTTTATTTAAATCAACTAGTAGAAACATTGTAAACCTGGAGTTTTTACATACAGCAAACCTACAGTAAAAAGGAACATATATAGTGCACATTACATATGCCAGAAAATTTTTTAAATGCCTACTTGTGAATCAGGAGCTCTATATCTAAAACTGCCTATAATAAAAAGGAACATGCATGTATTGCACTTACACATAAATCGTTAGGAATTATTAAACTCCTAGTTAATCAGCATTGCACTATGATCTAAAAACACCTAAAAAATACAAATATTGCACATGCATACTGAAAAAAATAACATTAAAATCAAAAATTAACATTTTAAACTGATTTTGCTGTCAAAACCAGACTTGTTGACATACTTTGACATTCTTCATGTGTAGGTTTTTTCAATGTAGTTGAGGTTTTTCGAGAAGTCGTCTTTTTTGTTGAAACATATCTCTGAGTCTTTATCTTTTTATTTGGTGGCTCCATATTCATGTTTTTCGATGCAATTTCTTGATTTGGTGTAGGGAATAACTGTGATGAATCAACAGCATTTCTTAGAAAACTTAAAATACTACCATAATGTTCTGGGGATGCTTTATCTACTAGTTGCATGCATTCTTTCTTAAATTCTTCCTTGGAAATTTCTGTCCTTGTAGATGTGGCCTTCAAATTATCCACATGAGCTTCTTTTCCCAAAATTTTACGATCTTCGCAAATAATCATCTCTTCATCTGTTAAATGTGAATGTCTGGAAAGTCTTTCTTCGTTTAAATTTTTGCTGCAAATAAAATGAATATGTTTGCACATATTCCACTGAACTGCATTATCAATGCAAGTACATGTAAAATTATGCAAACAGTGGTTGCATTCCCTACACATCAAAATGCATTCTTTCGAGCACGTAACATTTTTTTTAATAATATATATGTCCTTACCTTTTGTAGAGCAAACTGACCATTCTTCTTCATTGTTTTGAATGCATAAGCTGGTTAAACTTTGGCCAACTTTATGCCTTTTCCTCAGCTGAGCTATTTTTGACGATACCTTACCTTTCTCCAAAGAAATAAGTCGATCAAATACTCAATCTCTTACAAATTTCATTAGATTAAATAATGCTTTATCGAGTCGCTTCACTTTTTTTCCTTGGAGGTACACATACTTAATCGTCCTATGCATACTTTCAATATGCATATTGGTATTTATTCCATACCACTTCCTGTGGCAATAGGCCCATACTTCACTTCGCTTGCTATATGTTTGTTCAAAATATCTTTTAAATTCTTTCATATCTTCCTTTTCATCAAACATCTTCAGTGCTTCTTTTAACATGATATCAAATGCTGCTTCATCTGTTTCTACTAAAAGACTTCGAACAATCTCGTAAGCTTCAACTTGAATTTCCTTCTTCGTTATTAATCTGGAAATACTACGTCTCCAACTTCTATCCACATGCCATGTACACAATAGTCTTTTCTCAGGAATACCAAAAACAGTCTTTCAGTCATCAAAACTTTTGGAGCAATACATGCATGTTCCTTAATAGCCGCAAATACCAGTTTTAATGCTGTAGAATCTTGTCGATTGCTTAAAATGAATGCTGCTGGAAATCCCTCTCTCTTATCATCCAAAACTAACAATGTGGCTAAATCAAACCCATATGCATTAATTCCGTATGTAAAGTCCAAGCATATGGTATCATTTCCATAAAATTTTAACATATCTTTCTGCGAAGCATTCATAATTACAAGCAGAAAATCTTCTGCTTTCATACCAGGGTATAAATCCTCATCGAAAATGTTCTGGTCCTTAAAGAGAACTACAGGAGAATCTTC
Organism: Trichonephila clavata; assembly: GCA_019973975.1. NCBI lineage: Eukaryota > Metazoa > Arthropoda > Arachnida > Araneae > Nephilidae > Trichonephila > Trichonephila clavata. The sequence goes on along the minus strand of BMAO01025064.1, from coordinate 127,363 downwards.
TCTGTTTCTCAGGCCTTCAAACCCACTTGGTTACGCTCACTACATCATTTGTATCCAAAATACCATCAGAGCTTATATTGTATTCTACTTTTATATTTTTTATATCTTGCCGTGTTATCAAATGAATTCTTTCCAGTTTCTTATTTACCGAATTTCTAATATCATCCAAGATAGCTTCGATAGGGATTTTATTTTCAAGTTTTCTCGCTATATCTTCTTTTTCTTCTCTTGTTATTTTCATCCGCCCCAAATTTATCCCATGTCCTACATGGGTTTTTGTGAACTCCACAGTCACTTTACTTTCAATGTCTTCATACACTTTCATCTTTGAAGGGCAATTTCCATTAATCTTGTTGCTACCCGCCATTTTCATATTTCTCTTCTTATCACCCGCAGTATTATAGTAACCATTGCGATGACAGTAAAAGTAGGCTATTGTTCCACCTGTTTTATCAGATTTACTTCCAGTATTCTTAACATACAATGAAGTAGTTTGTTTTTCAATTGTTTCTTTCCATAACTTGAAATCTTCTAAAGTGTTAAAATTATGCGTATCCTTTTCTATTGTGATATTATGCGCTAAATCAACATGATCCTCCAATGCTTTTTTAGAAATTAGTTCTACACTACAAATATTACATCTTACCTGTTTATTTATACTTACCTTATGAATCAATTTTGCATGTCGGTATAAGTTAGAAACTGTAGAAAAGGTCTTATCACATTCAACACACTTAAAACTACCCATAGTTAAAATTTTCAAGGAATAGACTAAAAAGAAAAACTGATAATGATAACGCACACAAATTTATGCAAAAAAAAAAGTGTTTATTTTCGATACCCACAAAGAATTCCGCCAACTATCCTTTATTACTGAAAAAAGATAAAACACAAAATTATTATTTTATGGATTAAATTTTCTTAATAATAGATTACTGCATGTTTGACACTAAAATCAATTAGTTATTTATTGAGTAAAATATATTTTAAATTGCATTGCATTGATTTTAGATTACTGTATGTTTGACACTAAAATCAGTTCCTATTTAATCAAAATATAGTTTAAATTGCATTTTCGATAAGCAAAAGAGAAATCAATCTGAATTCATCCATAGCCTCAAAGAAAACACGCGGTTTTTATTTTTAAAAAGTGATTCATTATTCTTTAGTAAAAACCAATACGGAATTAGTTCTTAAAACAATGTTGATGTTCAATAATAATCGTTAAATAATGAGGGGGAAAATACATACCGCCAGCCAAAGAAAATTCGTTTTTCTCAATCCAAAATTTTACACGGTCACACTCACTACTAACATGTGAAAAACAATATTCAAAATTTTTCCCTTTTGCTAGTGAGGGGAATTTTCCCTGTCCCTCACGATGTCAGCGCCCCCTGGTGATTTCAGTTACTTTAACAATAGGATTTTTCCTGTCGCTATTGGCTTTACACGTACACTGAGATGGGCACAGGAGGCTTTGGCCCTCATGGGCTGTTGCGCCACTGAGTCTGAGTTTAGAAAATGACACTCCATTCAAACTAATTGGGATTATCAGAGTGCAAATATCGTGATTTAAATTAGAATTTATGATACTTATAATATTAGTGTCATCACAGCCAAATTAGCGCCACGCTAATCGCTCATTGATATGAAAACAATTAAGATTCTTAGGTGTTTTTATATGAAAAAAAGTCAGATTTTGGTGGGATATAGCGTGATTTGCTTAGTGCCGGTTTGGTTGTGGTGCTGCTAATACGTAAGAATACGAATTTTTGTTTACGTATGAGATTTTCTGATATGCTTTCTTTTTGTTCTGAGCTGTTTGTGGTAGTTCACTCAAAATTAGACCTTTATTTTTATATTTAAGGTTGCTTCTTGGTTTGAATTAATGTCATAATTTCTACTATATGTAAGGTTACTTCATATATATTTATGTTTACTTTCTTTCTGTTTCAATTTTTCATGTTTAAGAGATTCTGGGAGTGTTTTGTTTGTTCAGAGCTCTGGTTATGGTAATTTCATCAAAATTAGGGCTTAATTTTTCTGTTTTAGATATTTTAATATAAATTGCTATAATTTGTATGTTAGTGACACACAGTTTTATATTTGTTTATTTTCTAAACTTTAAATTTCTTGGTTTTTGTTGTAGTTTACATTAATCACTGTGACTCAAAAAATAGTTTTTAAGCCAAAAAAATGATTTGTTAATCTTTAGATTATAAGGTACTAGCATCACCGCAGCAAAATTGGTGCCAAACAAATCACACCTTCATGTCAAGACAATGAAGATTCTAACATTTTATATGTGAAAAACCAATCACACACACAGTCGGATTTTGGCAGAAAATGGTGTGATTCATGAGTTGCCAATTTGGCTGCGGTGACATTAATAATACTGATAATAATTGCTCATTCATGAACGCAAATATCAGTGGATTTTTTAGGCAATGGAATTAAACAAAAAAAAGTAGTACTAAATTAAACTATTTGCTATAAACAGATTAGCAATATTTATAAAAAAACTACCTTCCATTTTTATCAAACATGTTATTAAATGCATTTTGGTATATTTTCTACATGTTGCCTTTTTGGGGGCCTCATAGTTTTTATAACTGATAAGTACTCATCTTTTGATCTCATGGAAAGATAGTTAACTTTATTCATCAAGAAGATCTTCACAGAAACTATTGATGTGATAGAATGCATAACTAAGTAATTTTCTTTTGCACTTTAAAATTCTGATATAATGCAGTTTTCTGTTGTGTTGCATCATGGTTTAATTTTTTTTTTTGACAATCTTTTTTTCATATAGATTTTTGAAGATTTTATACATATGCATACATTTCTATGGCTTTTTTTTATTGAAAGGAAAGGTTATTGTTTTTCTTCCTTTATCAGCAAATACCATGTTTTCATCATTACAGGCATCATCAGCATCAGATGCTGATCAATGTTTATCATATTTTTTGTCACATGACATCGTGGCTTAATTTTGCTTCTGACAATCTTCAAATTTTTAAATTTATTTATACTATTTGTGATCGAAAAATGTTTGTGAAAAAAAGATGCAGCTTGATTCAATTTTCTGATATTTCTCTTAGGATTTTTTTAAAATTCATTGCTGATGCGATTTTACTTCTCATGGCATCATGGTTTAACTTTGCTTCTGATATGTTCCTCATTCAGTTTTATGAAGATCGTATAATTTATACGAATCTTCCTATTCATATATGATATATTTCAATGATCACTAATTATTTATCATTGTATTTTCTCATTTGTTCTTTGCGACTGAATAACAAATATTTTTAATCAAAATATTGCAAAAAATTGTTTAAAAATTAATTTTTTATCAATAAGGTTTATTATTTCTCTCATTTGGTTCATAATTGTTTTTTTTAAAATTCTGTTTTTGATGAGTTATTTAAATTTTGGATTTTACTAATTTAATTTTTTCACTACTGTATTACATCTAGATTTTATATTAAATGTAATGTAGATGTTGGACAGTATAACATACATTCCTCATGTAATTTAATGCTGCAGTGAATTTAATATAATTTATTACAATATAGGCTTATTTTAGGTGTGTTTTTAAATTTTAGTTTGTACTAATTTAATTTTTTTCCAATTGAAGGCTTCCTAATATTTTATTTATGATAGTATTTTAGTTGAATGGTTTATCATAATTAATTTTTTCTTCTGATTTATATATTTCATGTTATTTTACTCATAGTTCCCATAGCAGAAATATGCTACTTTTCTATTATATTTATTTATATTTTCATTCTTTCATTCCTATTTAAACTTTTAGCATGTTAATTTTCTCTTACATTCAAATGTTTTTATGAAATCATTATTTATTGTTAAGCAAAATTTAAATGTGAACACTCATAAAAAAATTTTTTTTTTAACTTTCGGATACACTGCATGTAATGGCTTAATCCTCTTTAAAATATGTCATGTTTGCAAAAAAAAGCTGAATTTTATTTTTAAAAAAAATTTAACCCGTGCGAAGAACGGGTACTTCAGCTAGTATATATATATATATATAACAGAGATACCAATCAATCATAAAAGTGACAGAAAACCAAAAGTTTGACAATACAAAAATGATGCTTATATTTATGACAAATAAATACTGTAAAATCCATTGATTCAAAAGAAACAGAATCGATTCACTGTACATAAAACTAAAAACAGTCAGAGGAAACTTAGTGGTTAATTAACAAAACATAAATAACAGGATTTCAGTTAATTAAGCTCATTAAAATTATACCTATTTTAAGTTCATGATAATTTTTACTACAATTTTTATTTTCAGTTAAGAACAGGAGATACTTTTTTAAAATTTCTTTTACATTATATTGTAATTTAAAATATTCTTACATATTTTATTATGCCTAATACATATATACAATAATTATATAACTTTAGTTTTCTATATTTAATAATTGTAAATTTTGCTAATAAATGTTTGAGATGTGATTGTGTAAGTTCACTTCACTCTGACTGTATTTTGTAGTCTTCGGATTAAATGCATTTCATCTGTCTGCATATGAAGTAGATGGTTCATCTTTATCAGATGGAGGTGATATAGCTAGATCCAAAAAATCCCCAATTTGAAATCGAGATTGTGATAAAGTCTTTTCATCATCTGATCCTCTTTGTCCAACACAAATAGACCCAATATCTTTCATACGATAACTTGGATGTCTAGCATCAGGAAATACTAGGGCAAAATCAAAATATGTACCTTTCTGCCTCCATTCAGCATGCACACTTTGAATTGATTTACTTATTTCAAGAAAACTGGTATCCATCCTAGAAGATAATAATTGTCTTATACATTCCTTTTAAGATAAGACAAATTTTTTTTTAAAAAATATCTTTTGAAAGAATGCAAGGCATTTTTTTCTTATACATGCTAATGCAGCACATAAAAAGTAATTATACACTTTCCAGTCTAAGAAAAAAAAATATTTATTTGCTGGAATACCATTTTTTAAAAAAAATATAACCACAATACAAACAGCAATTATAAAAAAAATCTTTTAATGAGTACCAAACCAAAAACATAACATGTCAAAAAAATATTTTTTTAAATAAGGACTTTTCTTAAAATAATTTTCAGTAAATTGCTATTTAGTCTCCAAAGAAAGAATGGTTAAACAGAAAGTGAATATCAAAACAATAAATAGAATTGAATGAATTAAAATATGAACATAAATTATAACAGTAGTTTTAGTACTATTTACTTTAGAACAACCTGAAAATGTTTCAGGTCTTATTTAGCTTAGAAATCAAACAACTATTACTAAGCATTTCATAAAATATTGTCATAAATAACATATCAAGCAATCTTAAACTGAAAAAAGAGATCTTATTATCATTAACTAAAATTTAAACTAAAACAGAAAAAATAGGCTATTGATTTAATTATAATTAACAGTTATAGCAAGATAAAACAGAAGATGAACCATATAGCCAAACCTAAAATTTATTAATGCTTCACAATTCTGTACACATTTTTTTTAAAATTCATTGTTCATATGGAGCTGCTTTTAAATACTTATATTCAATTACATTAAAAAACCATACTAAGAAATAATTTCCTCAAACAATTATAAAAGTTATTTAAGTATCCAATAAAATATTTAGAGTTATCAAATATAACAAAAATTAGTAAATCAGAAAATGAAATTACAATTTTGAGGGTGAAGGATGGTGTATTCATGATTTATTCAAATGTATTAAGTCAAAAATAATTTATCCTCCTATAACATCGATGCGAGCTATTGTCTAAAAGTGATAATTCAATAAAGAGGAAAATGTCTCAAAAGTTTTTATTTCAATTAAAAAATTCACAATTGTGAAAAATTATCAAAATTCTGAGATGGCAAATGTTATTTTTCCATCAGCTACTAAAACACAAGATTATCAACAGTTAAAAATGAAAAACACATCAAATTATAAAATTTTACAAATGTACTTCAGTAGGGCAAGTATGCTATGAATGATTACCAAACAAAATGACATAGAACTTCAATAGAATTTCAATTGTTTAATGCTCAGCACAGGTATAGAACAATCAATCCTAATGCTGTATTAAGTTTTTACACTCATCTGTATATTAAAAGGGGAGCATGCTCTTTTAACTTTTCCCATCAAAATAAAAAAACTGCAAAAATTTTACATCAATACTATCATCTAAAACCATTGATACACATGCAATATTTAAAGTAATAAAATGGAGTGCATTACTCTTAGCTGATATTTATTTTGGTTACTTTTATGAATATTCTTTGCCATAAAAAATAATTTAACCTTCAAAATAAAAGATGCAAATTATTTGTATATTTTTACTAAGACAAGTTGATTAAGTTCACTTTATCCTGCTTTACTTCCTTGAGGATAAAATTTTATAATTACACACATTAAACCATAAATGTGACATGGAATATTTTGAGTTAGATTTTATATATAAGGCCATTCTAGAGGGGGGGGGGATATACACATGTACTTAATGTTTTGTTAAATTTTATTGTTGCTGTTTGAAATGGCTAATAAATAAGCACAGTAAAATAAATAATTGATATTTTTGGTAATTAAAAAATAAATACTTACAGTAAGTTCTACAATAAACTTTGATTTATTTTGGTAATTTATTCTAAAATATATATGAGACTCCAAAATTTAATATAGGTTTCTTGTTCTTTTCAGTTCTGAAGAGCAGGTATTAAAATTTAGTTAATTTTTCAAATATGTATTGGGGAAAATGAGCTATGTTATAAAATATTCTATCATCATTTTTATGTTATCTGCTGTAGTAAAATTTATTGAAATAAATACTCATTTCAAAAATAATAAAAAAAGAATAAAAAGTTTTCAACAAACTTCATATTTTTTTCTTGAATAAATTTTATTTTTTCTTGTTAGAAATTTTATGTCATGATACCAACATTAAATTTTGACAATACTCTTATTTTAGATTTCAGATACTCTAATAAAGCAGAAACAACTAATAAATGACAATTCTAATAGCAGATTACAATTATTTAAATATTCATTGGAGTAATCTTTCTAAAATTTATTTCTGATTTTGGAAGTGACTTTCCATAAAAACGTTTAATTCGTGAAACAAGTCAAACTACTTTGGTTCCTTGATTACCTTTTACAGAATTCATTTAACTATAAAACAGAATTTTTCTTATTTTACATACAATAAACAGAAATTTTACTTTATGATTAAAATTCACAATTCAAAGTACATAAAAATAATACGTGGTTTCAAAACCATAAATAATAATTTAAACACTAGTGTCTGTAGTGGTTCATCTATATAAGCCAGTAACAACCTCCATACTAGGGTGATCATTTTGGTATAGTGGTTAAGATACTCGGCTTCGGATCCGAAGGTTGCGGGTTCTGTCCTCCGGATAGGCGCGCCACACACTTCATGTTCAAACTTAAGCCTATACACATAAAAGAAATCAGATATTTTGACAAGAATTCGGTTTAAAGCATGGAAATTGAGCATACTAACAGTTTATGCAGCAAGGCAGAAATCATTACAAAAAAAAGGGGGGGGGGAGCAGATAAATTTAATTTAGGCTGGCATGCAGATAAAGAGCATCATTGGTCAAAATAGGATACACCATAACCATGCATTGTTCATCTAACAAAAGTGTGGCCATATTGCACAGCTATAAAAGCATCTCAACACACTTTTATAATGTTAATGAGACCGTTGATCAACAATTATGGCAGTAATTATCATTCTTGCAGAAGAGTTGCTTTCAACACATGAAGGGTACTCGAGAGGGGTTGGGGGTGCCGAAATGCAGCAGATTTTCCTAGAGCATCCCATAAGGGCTCTATAGAATTGAGGTACAGAAATCTTGTTGACGCACCATTCGGTCAATACACTCTCTTCTTCCAGATAATTATTGAAAAGTGCAGTTCTGTGTGGTCAGGTGTTATCGTTCATTAAAATGAATTGATCTCAAACAGCTTCTCAAAAAAGTTGGAAGCAGGATTTGAAAATCTCATCCTTATAGCATTTTGCTTTCAAATACCAGCAGAGGAGGTCTGGAGTAGTGTAAATACATCCAGCATTATCCCTCCCTATACAAAGATAACAGTGCCATAAAAGCGACTGATTACCCAGGTTCTTTTTCAGATCAAAACTCATCGAGAATCGCTTTGTGTGCTTATCTTGCTCTACCCAAGACAAACGGGCTCTCACTTGAAACTGCATCAGGGGAACTGCCCAGGCCTTCTATCTAGGAGGTGTTGCCTGGGTGCTGAAATGAGAGGCTTGTGACATCACACATTGTAGGGATAGAAAACCCACTTGAATTCATGTTAGACCAGTACTGGCCTACGCAATTTTGATGCTTGTTCCTGTGTGGTTGGTTGCTTTTTACATTTTATATTAGATTTTCAATTCCTGTTTATTCTTTTTCACGATTCTGAATAAGAATACCATAAAATCTGATTAATAAAGAAAAACTATGGTCTATCTACACTTGTTGTTGCAAATTGCAATAGCAATTATAAAGGTACTACAAAAGTGCAGATGTTTTCATTTCCAAAAGAGGACTTCCTTTTCTCTCTCAAAGAACATGGACTAAAGCAATATGCAGAAAAGATTCTGCTCCATCAAAGTATTCAAAGATAAGTTATTTAACTTAGAAATTGGGTACTTGCATATTGCTACGTTGATCGGGATTCGAGGATTTTATGCAAATCAGTCGCAAAGAATAAGACACTTCTTTAATAGCGATGGAAATTTATTGATGAAATTGCAATCCTTGAAATACAGGATTCAGCAGCAATATTAACAGAATAAATTTCAATAGGTCTTCGCATCTTCAACAGCTTTCAGACACAATTATCAGCGTCTAAAATCCACGTATGTAAAAGATTATTCACAAGCACACTGCTTGTCCTATTCAAAAGCCGAGCTAATTGCTAGTCTTCACGGTCAAGGCAAGTCTACTATTTGCTAGTCAAAACCAGACTGACTGGTTGCGACGAGTATCGCTCTATTTATAGCCGTGGTGGAAACTTTGAGAAAGATCCGCTTGCATCATAGATCGTGAAATTAGTGGATTTCTCGACATGGTCGCCAAAAATGATGCCAACTTGGCTCTACAAAAATAGATTTTGTCACAGTTCCTTCTTCAATTAAAGGCCGTTAATTAATAGCGGACCTGCTTGGAAGACTTAAGACACTTCAAATCCCATTGCATTACTAAAAGCTCATACAACTGGATCTTCAATTTCAAATGAGGTAACACTTAAAATAGATTCACATTCTGATTCAATAACTGGATTAATTTATATACAAAACCATTAAGTGTAGCAGAAGAACTAAACGAAGTTATCAAAGAGGTATATGCACCAATGCATTCTATTTGATTTGAGATACTGTCATCAAAAAAATTCAAAAAGAAATGTCTCTTTTTTTTGAAAATGGAGGAAGACGTGGTGACTACCTGAAAAGATTCCTATTTAATAATGATACCTACTATTAAAGAATTTGAATGTGCATTTTCTACGGCAGGACAATTTGTAACAAAAATAAGAAGCCGTTCCAAGGATGAAACGCTGGAGGAACTGTGTTTTTATAAGCTTATGTACAAAAACACAAAAAATGAAGAATTGCTTTTTTTTTTAAAAAAAATTCATTACATACTATTTTTTTTGTTTTTTTTATGATGAATTAATTTTTTATTTATTTCATTAAAATAATATTAAATCAATTTTCAATTATATTTTCAGTTTTATTATGCAATTTCAACTATGCTAATATGTAAGAATTTTTAATAAATAGTCCAATCCTAATCCCGGGATCTGAATAATGTAATCCCGAAATCCCGGGATTGAAAATATGACATGAGATTGCAAACCCTACCAACTTCCAATTGAATCGCCATTATAACGTAAGGGTCGGCGTTGCTTGAGAATATTACAATTGTTAACAAGAAATAAATATAGCATAGACTAATATGCATTGCACATCCAAATACAAATTATTTACACCATTTTATACAAAATTTGTAACAATATTATCACTACCTATTGGTGACATTACATGAAACGAAGCACGATTGCAAATTCAGCGCATACAATACATGCGAAATTGGGGTTGCCAACTTGGCTAATTACCTTGAACGTTGGTGATTGTTTTGATAGTATGAAAGTACTCTCTGGAAATTGTAATAATATCTTAATTGTAAAAGATAGCTAATAACATTAACAATTGGTTGTTCAATAAGATACTTGAAAATATATTCACTTCTTTTCCTTCAAGCGAGTTTCTTAAATATACATTGGTAATTCGTTTTTGTTTATCTATAATGAGGAAAGCATTTTGTTTATCAAATAAATACTTCGTAGCCATAATAAAATTTATGCGTTTAAAAATGAGCCAAAACAAGCATTGTTAAGGAGACAAAAACTGTCTAGTGTTTTTGCTATTGCAAACCAATATTTTTGTGTCATTTACCAAAAATCTTTTCACAGGATCAACAAAAGTACCTTAAGTATTAACAGTGTGTAAGCAAAAAGAAAGCCGAATATGATGCAGAGCTCATAGTTGATGTAAATATGGACATAAGCGACCATTTATTATTTTGTATACTAATATGAAGTGAAATACAAAATGCAAGATATATTATTCACACACAAAAAAAATCTAGCTGATTTCTGAACTATTAGAATGACTTTAAAAGTAAGAAAAAATAAAGCTGTAAAAGTAAGCTAAAAAATAAATAAACAGAACTCCACGTTAACCTCACAATCTGGTGCCTGAAGTTTGACGGCTACGACAGCAAATGTCAGAGAAGACGCCGCATTTTGAGGTAATGAGTGCCAATTTACAAACTTTTGACAACACAGACACAGTTTCCTTTTTAGAATTTGTAATATTATTCTTATGTAACCTGGCATCACTTAATTGTGTTTTTCTATATTGCAACGCCTAGATGAGACATTCTGTAAACAACAACCATGTAACCTCACTTCTAAGTCATTAAAAGCTAAATTCCGTTCATTCAACTGTGATTGTCTTATTTATAGTACAATTTTAATTACTTAGAAATTTTCTTGAATCATTTCTAATTCCAATTTAATAATGGAACAACTGCTGAAACCTGAAAGATTCAATAGAGATCCCTTGTGTTCATATGCAGAAACAAACTGGCGCCAATGAAAAAAAACCTTTTGAAACTTTTTAGGAGGCATAAAAACCCTTATGGAAGAAAATAAACTTCCTTTGCTGAGTAATTACATAACCTCAAATGCTCACAAGTTCATTTTTGATTGCACAACTTATTTTCAAGCTATTGCAATACTACATTCACTTTTTATAAAGAAACATGAAAATTCGCTAGACATTGCTTGTCGACATGAAATCAACAAACGGAAGAAACTGTCAGTGAATATTTACAACTTTTAAACCAATTGAGCAAAGACTGTGACTTTACTGATGTAAAGGCTGAAGAATACCAAAAGGAGTATATTAGAGATGCTTTCATACAAGGATTAAAAATGTCTTCGCATTCGTCAACGAATCCTCAAAAATACATCGATGACTCTCGATTATGCTTTTGAGCAAGCTATAGAACACTTGAATCAGCTGAAGTGCATGCAGCTTCTTATACTGGAAGTTCTTTCACAGTACAATCTGCAACAATAAAAACTGACGATTTTTCAGAAGGAACCTTATCAATATCAGCAGCTTCCTCCTCCTTTTCAAGATCTCAAAAATGCTTTTTTTTGTGGAAATGACTTGCACTCACGAACCATTTGTCCAGCTAGAGATGTTATTTGCAGAAAATGTGGGGGAAAGGGACATTACCAGCGAGTGTGCAAATCTAGACCTGGAAGAAATTCTTCAAATGTGGTGGCTTATTCAAACACATTGGCAGCAATTTCAGGATCTACTCACTGTCTCCAGAAATCAATTATAAAGGCATTGGTTAATAACATTCAACTCAGTGCATTAATCGATACAGGAAGCTCTTTTAGTTTTCTTAACGAAAAACATATGGCGAAATGTAAATCGAAAGTTGAACCTTATTTTGGAAAAATATCTATGGCAAACTACTCCATGGTGACTGAAACAGTGGGTGTTTGTAAAGTTAATTTAAAAACTGAAAACTTCTATCATCAAAATGTGGAACTTTTAGTTATAAAAGATCTTTGTAGTGATGTTTTGATTGACCACGATATTCTAAACAAACATTCATCAGTAGAAATTGAATTTAATGGTAATAGACCTCCACTAACTATTTGTTTTTTGGCTGTAGCACAAGTACCTCCTGTTTCATTATTTTCTAACTTGAATCCAGACTGTAGACTTTTGATTACAAAGTTCAGACACCATACTGATGAAGACAATAATTTCACGACATTGGAAGTTCAGAAACTTCTGCAGGAAGGAGTCATTGAACCAAGTAACTCACCATGGAGGACTCAAGCCATTGTCATTAAAGGAGAAAATCATAAGCCCAGAATGGTGGTTGACTACTTCAAACAATTAGTATATACACTTTGCTAGATGCAAAAACAGATGAGGCAATTTTGAAATTTTCAAAAAATAAGGTTTTTAGCAAAATTGATCTCCAAAGTGCCTACCATCAAATTCCTATCCAAGATAGCGAGATACATTATACTGCTTTTGAAGCTCTATCAGTTTTTACATGTTCCTTTTGATGTTACTGTATATAATGGAGAAGCTAGTTTTCAAAGAGTCATTGATAAAATCACTGAGAATGCAAGAGTCGCCCTTACATATCCATTCATAGATGTTACTGTGTGTGGAAAAGATCATAAAGAACATGAGAGCTTAGAGAAATTCCTGAATGTGGCAGAGAAGTATAATTTGACTCTAAATGAAGATAAGTGTACCTACTCAAGTAATTATGTCCATTTGCTAGGCTACTTTGTTTGAGATGGTATAATTAAACCAGATCCTGAACAAAACTAAAACCTTTGAAAGATATGCCTGTTCCGAAAGACTCATCTGCATTGCAGTGCGCCTTAGGAATGTTTGCTCATTATTGCCGGTGGATCCCGGGGGTTTCGCAGAAAATACGAACTCTTCTAGGGAAAGAAACAGTTTCCTCTATCTAGAGATGCTGTATTGACTTTTAATTCACTGAAAGATGATGTGGCAAATGCTGCCTTGGCAATAATTGAAGATGACATACCATTTTGAGTGGAAACTGATTCATCTGATTTCACGATTGGAGCTACCTTGAGTCAAGCTGGACGTCCTGTTGCCTTTTTCTCAAGAACCCTAAATATATCTGTGTGAATTGAGACATTCATCTCCAGAAAAAGAAGCATATGCCATTGTGGAATCACTTCATAATTGGAGATACTTATTGATGGGAAAGCATTTTGAAGTGCTCACTGATCAAAAAGGTCACATTTGTATTCAATCAACAACATGGTAATAAAATTAAAAATGAAAAGTTAATCCGTTGGAGACTTGAGCTTGCTAGATTTAAATTTAACATTATAGTTATCGTCCTGGAAAGCAAAACGTGATTGCTGATACATTATCTTATATAACTGGTGCTCTAACTCCTAAAGTCAACTTAAACAATCTTTACAATCCTCTTTGTCATTCTGGAGTGACACAAATGCATCATTGGGTTCGTTGGAAAAATCTCCCTTTTTCTTTAGAGGATACAAGGAAAGTCACTAACTCCTGTCTAATATGCAATGAATTAAAGCCAAGATTTGTTCAACATGTTGGAACTTTTCTGAAAGCTACTTCCCCATTTGAAAGGTTGAATCTTGACTTTAAAGGGCTTTTACCTAGTGTTTCAAAAAAATCACTATTTTAACAATAGTTGATGAATTTTCTAGATTTCCATTTGCGATCCCTGCAAAACCGTAATATTGCACTTGAAGAACATTTTCTCTATTTTTGGAATGCCATCATTTATTCATTCTAACAGAGGATCATCTTTCATGTCACATGAATTAAAATCATTTTTAACATCTCAAGGAATTGCTACACAAGTCGTACTAATCCCTATAATCCAGCAGGAAATGGACAGGTTAAACATTATAATGGAGTAATCTGGAAAACTATACAACTTGCTTTAAGATCTAATAATATGAAAACTGAACAATGGGAAGGAGTTATCCAAACAGCTCTGCATTCCATTCACTCATTGTTGTGTACAGCAACAAATGCCACTCCTCATGAACAAATGTTTTCTCACCCCCTCGAAGATTAACTCTGACTATACACATGTAAAACTTGGTGATGGAAGGGAAACAACTGTTTCTATAAGACACTTAGCTTCAAGAGGGGAAACTACCAGATCTGAAGGCAACAAGGGTGCAGAAGAAAATGTTCAAGTTTATCCAGATCTGCAGCCAATAAACTCAGACATCACTTCAGAAGATTCGACTGAACAGAACATGAACACATTAGCATTGTGTACAGCTCGTTACAGGCAACCTCCTGCATACTTGAAGGACTACATCAGGGACTGAAATAACCAGATTATAATTAAAGGGGAGTGGGGGTAAATGTAATATTATTCTTATGTAACCTGGCATCACTTAATTGTGTTTTTCTACATTGGCAATGCTTAGACGAGACATTCTGTAAACAACAATCATGTCTATCATGTAACCTCACTTCTAAGTCATTAAAAGCTAAATTTCATCCATTCAACTGTGATTGTCTTATTTATAGTACAAAATTATTTGCAGTAATGAAGATTGTGTGGTTTCCCAACAAGTATAAGGTTGATTTAGAATCAACGTGAATGATTTTATTATGCGAATAAAAGTACTAATTAAAGCATAAACATTTATTAAAACGCGGCATCGTAATACAGTTCAATTACAACCATTTCTATTCTTCATTGATGCCAACTTTTGTTTTCACAAATAAACATAAGCAAAACGATTACAATTCTTTCATCGATATAAAGTGAACCTTACATTCGGCCCCGCTCAATATAAAATTCAGACAGACAAAAAAAAAAAATTTTAATTGAAGCGTAAAAAAAACCAAAATTTTGATGAATAATAGTTCAAGTCTTTGAGGAACAGAGCGCAATTAATATTTTTTGGTAACGGCTCAGTGGCTCTCATTCTCTTCGTCTGTGCTGTTTTCCTCGACGGTTGTTGTATTTCGTTTAAAGTAAGGGCAAAGATGTTGTACGTGGACAACCTTGATTTGTTCTGCTGTGTCGTGGACTTGATCTCGTAGCACACGGCCCCGGGTGGGCAGACAATCACAAATGGTCCTTTGAAAATGGAAGAAAGTTTGTGATCTTTTTTCAGCCAGTCGTACAATACGAGATCTCCAACCTTGAAGGAATAGGATCTGCGATGTACATCAAATCTTTGCTTGTTCTGTAAATGTGTTTCATACACATTATATGCCGCTTTGGCCTTGGCCAAAGTTAAAAGGTCTAGTTGATCTTCACGTGGTGTGTCATCTATGAAGCTACCAATGTGAAGTTCACAGGGAAGGCGTGGCTCATATCCATGAAGTAAAAATGGTGACTTTCTAGTAGAATTTTGTTTTGTGGTATTAATTGCCAGTAAGGTGTTTGGGAGTAATTTGTCCCCTTTATTAGGGTTCTTGTCAATCGCTTTTTTCAAAGTAGCCACTATGATGCCATTGGCTCGTTCAATGATACTAGTAGCTTGTGGTGAATAAGGCGGTGTCGTTGATTATGCGATTCCATACTTTTGAAGAAACCGCTGAGTGTGACATGCGGTAAATGCTGTTCCTCTATCTAATAAATACATATTTGGCGGCCCATACCTGTGAGTATTATATTATTATACAGAGCATCAGTCACTGTATGAGCGGCGAGAGATGCAGAAGGTGTTGCAATTACATAGCGTGTAGCGTGGTCAATTTGGACAAGCATATTTGTGTTTCCGTTTCTTGTTTGTGGTAAACAGATTATGTGGTCAGTGGATACAATTTCCCAAGATGTGGATGGAATTGGCGATTGCTGCAAAAGAGCATAGGTATTAGCAGTACGTCGGTTAACAATGTGGCATTTATGACAACTTCAAACATATGCTTTGCAGTCCTTGCGCATGTTTGGCCACCAATAACGTAATTGTAAATCGTGAAGTTATTTTTTTTTGCGTCCATATGTCCAACATCATGACAAGTGATCAAAGTTCATTCTCTCATTGCCTTAGGAATCATCACTACCGATATTTCGATTTATTGTCTTTAACTTGCACAAGAGTCTTGTTATCGATATTGTAATTGCATATGATTGGCATTGTCTTTTTGTTTGGATTTTTTCTTTGAGCAAGCAAAAAATATACTGACAAAAGTCATCTCTTTTCTGTTTTACACAAATTTCTGATTCATAACTTGCAGTAACTGTTAAACAAACAGGTGGTGTTGGGAAACGTGATAGGTGTAAAGTGATGACATTTTGCTTTCCAGGTCGGTGCTCAGCTGTAAAATCAAATTGAGCTAAATCTACTAAATATCACACAAATTTTCGATTAATTGCAGATTTTGCAACTACAATCATGTCCATAAATTAAGGATAATGAAGTTCAGGCAAAGAAAGAGACAGAAGCAAAAAAAATTTGACTTATTTGTAAAGTCTATTTATTAAACAAAAGGTAAAGAGCAAAAAAAGATGCTATATGTTTGACATAATTAATAAAAATGGCAATTTTTACTCCCTGGAGCAAATTTCAAAAAAGAACCTATTTACAAAAAAAAACAGTATAACATGGTTAGTATGATTATTAATACGGAGTATGTCTCCCAGACGATGCCATACAGACCTTACAACGCCTACGCATGCTGAGTATCAAATTATCAATCTGATCTTGGGGAATATTACACCACTCATCAAGCAATGCCCCCCGAAGTTCCGGTAGACAGGTGGGAGGGGGTTGACGGGCTGCAATTCATTGACCACACATGCTCTATTGGATTCAAGTCCGGTGAGAATGCTGGCCAATCCATACGAGTGATATCCTCCGATTGAAGGCATTCATCTACAATGTTTGCACGGTGAGGACGGGCGTTGTCATCCATAAACAGAAATTCAGCACCCATGGCGCCCCGAAGCAAACGTACATGTTGTTCCAGAATGACATCCCGATAGATGTGGCCTGTCATCGTTACACTCTGAACATGCAGGTCAGTTCTGGTACCAAGAATAATTCCTCCCCAAACGAGCCATCCTGCACCACCGTAACGGTGTCGTTCAATGGTGTTCTCTTGGTGGTAATGGGTACCTGGCACTCTTCATATGAAAGTCCAGCGAGAATCAGACTGCAAACTAAACCTGGACTCGTCGGAAAACATCACACAAGGCCACTGTTGCGGTGTCCACAATGCATGCTCTCTACTCCAGGTTAATCGCAGGCGACAGTGAGTTGCGGTAAGGGGAACACATCTGACAGGCCTACGAGCATATAGACCAATGTGCCCTAAGCGTCTGTACACGGTCTGCCTTGAAACTGTCGTACCAGTAGCTAAAGAGAGCTGACGAGATAGGTCTGATGCTGTGCTCCGTCTGTTTCTTTTGGCAGTAACTGCCAAATACCGGTCCTCATTCGGCGTTGTAACTCAGGGGCCACCTGTGCTGTAACATCTACTCACATTACCATCATCTTGGAATCGTTGCCAAAGCCTGGAGATGACACTCTGGGCGATTCCAAGTTCCTTGGATACTTCCCGCTGGGTACGTTCTCATTCCAGTCGTCCGATAATTCTACCATGTAAAAAATCATCCAAATGCTTCCTTTGTGCCATAACTATGTGGTTATTGCACTGAAAGGCTTTTAAAGCGCTTGTGAACAATTTTACTTCTTTGCCACCATTCCTTATATACCTATCATGCACACTCGTCATTGTGACGTACCTATCTGCGCCATCTGGTGGTTTCCTGTAATTTGCATATTCTTCTTCAAGATGTGTGTGATAATTCTACAGGTGAAATTTTTATTTTAGAGTTCAATTTCTGTGTGATTCTGAATTATCCTTAATTTACATAGTTGTCTGTGATGAGCTGAAACTCTTGACCAAAGAGATAAAGTCGAAATTTTTCAGTTAGTGTCCAATGTACGGCAGTACATTCCAGTTCGTTACTGTGGTAGCGTGTTTCAGCATCTTTTAACGTACGTGATGCATATTCAATGATACAACGCTTTCAATTCTGTTCTTGAGATAAAACTGCACCTAGTCCAGAATAAGAAGCATCAGTTTCTACAAAGGTTGGTAATGCTTGTTTGAAATACGAAATAATGGGGGCAGTAGTAATTGCAGTT
The DNA here is from genome assembly GCA_019973975.1 of Trichonephila clavata. Classification (NCBI taxonomy): domain Eukaryota; kingdom Metazoa; phylum Arthropoda; class Arachnida; order Araneae; family Nephilidae; genus Trichonephila; species Trichonephila clavata. Next base: position 109,048 of record BMAO01025064.1, on the reverse strand, counting down.
TTCAAAGATTCAAATGTACGCTTTTGGTCATCTTAAAATTATGGGAGCATTACTGGTCTTCTTTTCTATACCTTTTAAATCGCTTGTAAGTGGTTTAGCTATAACAGCATAGTTACGAATATACTTCCGAAACTGATTGGCAAATCCAAGGAAACTACAGACTTCTTGAATTGATCTGAGAGTCAAGTAACGTTCAATTGCTGCTATGTGTTCCGGATCAGGACGAACACCATCTTGAGAAACAATTCGACCAAAAAGAGTGATTTCTGAAACTGCAAATTGCGTTTTTTCTCATGTGAACTTTAAACCAGCTTTTTGAGTAGCTTCAAAGATTTTATGAATCACTTTAAGATGGTAATTGAAGTCATCATGAGAAGTCGATAATCATCTATATATGTGTTCACATTGTGGGGTGCTAGATGATCGTAGGCTAATTTAATCGCTCTTGTCATTGTAGATGGGCCATTTGTGACACCAAAAGGCATTCGAAGAAATTCATAATGTCCCTCAGGAGTGACAAATCCAGTTTTGTAGATGTCAGTCTCTTATAGAAATACAGTTAAATGCAGATTTTACATCCATTTTAGAATTATAGCGCTTGCCTGCAGTAGGCTGAATGACGTCTTTCATTTGGTCAATTGGGTGCGGATCAATCTTTGTGATAGGATTGATAGTGCGAGAAAAATCTACCACAACTCGCTTTGGAGAGTTTTCATGGAAGGGCTACTCCACAATAAAAACAGGTGCTGCGTACGGTGAGTTGGAATGATGGCAAATTCCTTGTTTAAACTATTTTTGAATTTGCGTTTTTAGAAACTGGCGATCAGGCTCTGAAAGTCTATACGGTCTACATCTAATGGGACTTTCATGTTGTAATTCAATTTTGAATTCAACATATGGACATAGTCCAATATTATCATCATTAAAATAAAAAATGTCAGTAAATTTTTCAATTACTGCATCAAGTTGAGCTTGTTGGATTGTAGAGAGTCCTGCGGATTTAGGGATGAGTTTTGTTTCAGATGAAACTGCATTTGGTGTTGCTTCTGGCAAGGTAACATCATCTAGTGATGGTTGATGAAAAGGGACGCAGTTGATACTAAGTTTGGAAGCATGAATACATTCATACAAATGAAATGAAGTTGGAGTAGAAATACATAACGAGCCATAAGGATCGTAAGTGCATCTGGCTTGAACTTGTTGCTGCCAATCGAATCCTAGAATAAGCTTAAAAGGAAGCTGGGTGCTAATTTCAATTTTCGGCATCATATGTTCCACATTACCAACAATTATGTTTAAAGAAATCCAACCGATTGGCTTTATTTCCTGGTCAACAACTTGGAACTGTCCATCAGTCCACGGGTGAATAACAATATCATTCGGGACACAAGATTATTGAATGACGGTGATTTCTGTATCATTATTAATAACAGGTATTAATGCACGCCTATTTGTTTGAGTTCCAATACAATTTATGGAATGATTATTTGTCGTATTTACGGTTGTAGATCTTCTCGATGTCGAGTTGCGATTAATGCTGTTGGGGCGAGAATTTGAAGAGTTCAAACTGGTGGTTTCGACTCTTATGTGTTATTATTAGAACTAGTTGAACTGCTAGAAGACAAGATTTGGGCATTTGTTTGCCTGTTGGAATATTGATTTTGTTGTGACGTATTTCTTGGCTGAGCTATGGTTGAACCACATGGAGGAGGTGGTAAACTGCACATAAAAGATGCATGATCTTTGTTTCCACATCTCCAACAAGTAATATCTCGAACATCGTGACTTATTTGATTATATTTACAACGCTGTTCATCATGTGTATAAGAAGATCTAATTTGAGGTTTCGGAGAATGTTTCTTATGCTCTTGTTTTGCACTAATAGCATCAAGTGCAGTTGCCCTGTCAATTAATTCTTCAATAGTATTAGAATTTTGAGTAGCTAATGCAGTTTGCCATTTTTCCTCTGTAATATCACCTATGATCATAGAAATACAGTCAGGTTGGGGAATGGTAAAGGGAACTTTTTCCAAAACAGCGTCTTTTGATAAATATAATCTACTAAACTTTCATTATGCCTCAATTTTCATTCACTTTAGTGAGCCAAAAATTCCTGCATTGTAATATGCCTTTTAAATCTTGAGGCAAGAGCAGTTTTCCAAGTGATCCAATCATTGTCCTGTTGTTAATTGCCAATTTTTAGCAGATCCTGAGAGAAGAGAAATAGCCTTGGTTAATTTTAATTCATCAGACCAATTAGCTAAAGTTGAAATTCTTTCAACTTCCTTTAACCATTCAAATGCATTTTCAATTATGTCACCTTTAAATATTTTTTTAAACATTTATAAGCCCCATGCACCACGCAATGTATAACACAGGGGCATACAACACAGATAGAAGAAAGGATTACAACACAAACAACCATGCCTTCTCCGGGATTCGAACCCAATCCCTACGGCACCGCAGTCAGCTTCACTGACCACTATACCGGATGGGCGGCCCTTTAAATATTTGTATTGAATTTGCAGTGTCATTTGTAGATGTGATTTGAATCACATTTGGATTTACTTGCCTTTCTAAAAATTGTTTTTGCGTTTCCATTATTGTAGAGAGAATAGCTGCAATATTCGGATCTATTTGAGAAGGTGGAGGAATAGGAAGTGGTGATTGTTTAGAAGAATTACTAAAAAGTTCTACTTGTTTTCGCAGAGATTCAATCTCTGTCAATAATTGTGAATTGTCAGAAAGTGTGTCCTCATCATCATTAAGAGACTGCATGCGAAGGATATTTAATTCATCCAAAGTTCCATCACTTTTTCTTTTATTATTATCATCCTCTACAATACGCAAAATTAAATCATTTTTATTTCCAGTCTGAAAGGCAATTCTTTTTTCAGTTGAACAATCATTAAAGTTTCTAACGGATGTGATTCTAAGGAATTAAATATATCATCACTTGTTGGCATTTTTTTTCAGTAAGCGAAATGAGCTTAGCGTAGTTGCAGATCTAGGCGAGACAATATTCAATATACTTGGCGATATCTTCTTGGTGATATTGGTGAGAAGGAAGGATTGATTATGTTTACAGATCTTGGCAAGATCGTATTTGGTGTGCTTGGCGATGTTGGCGAGAAATAAGGAGTGATTGCCATTGAAGATCTTGTTCGGTGAACTCAGCGATTATTCAATTAATCTGTTAGGCTTCACGTCGCGGCGGCAAATTAGGCTTAACTTTGCTGCATGTAAATAATTCGGTAGCTCTGAATATTTTACTGTTTTAAAGTTTTTTTGAATACTGATTTTTTTTTTATTTATTTATTCAGTGTTCTAGACGAAGGAAGAAAAATGGAATTCAGCTAAAAAATTGCTTGGAGACGTCTTTGGTAAAGGCAAGCAATAAACTGTGTAAACAGAATAATATTTTTGAAAGTTATACGAAATACATTTAATATTTTAGAATAATCAACATTCGTCGAAATATTTGTATGAGATTTTATTGGAAGTAGAATAAGTCTATTGAAATACGAAGAACAAAGCCTTTCCAATATTTAAAAAGTTCACACACTGTTTGACTTCTTCCTTGGAATCCTAAGTTTAATTCATTGAGATGTTTAGTTATGTCAGAAACATCACTTTACATAACCATTCCTTGTTGCCCCTTCTCAAGAAAATTTTTAATGTGCTCCATGCATGACACAAACTTATTCAATACATTACCACGACTAAGCCAATGGACATGCCTGTACAAGGGAAGATTCCATTTCTTCTAAAAGATATATAAATTGTCTGTGTACTAATGAAGATCGAGACACTATAAAATTAACTATTTTAACAACAGTATTCATTACAGAAATTAAGTGCTGAGACGAAAGTTTGGCAACTAAACTTTCCTGATATATTATGCAATGAAAGTTCAATATTTTAAGTCCAACATGATTTTCAAGAAGTTTGACAAATTTTTTTCTTTGCCAACCATTGCAGGAGTGCCATCAGTATAGTTACACAAAATATTTTATTTTATTTTTTCTTTCAAAATGATTCATAAATGAAAAAAGAATATCCTGCCCTTTAGTTGTACCAGAAAGAGGAATCATGCTGCATAACTCTTCATAAATTCGATTTTTATCAAAATATTTTGCAATTACTGAAAAGTGTTCAACATCATTCACATCTTTACTTTCATCAAGAGCAATGCTAAATGCAACAGTTTCTTGTAAACCTGAATTTTGTTACGCAGTTACATTTTCTGCCATTTGTGATATTCTTCTTTCAATAGTTTGTGCAGAAGCAGGTATTTCTTGAATTCAGGATAATATTGTTTGCAAGTTAGGTAAATTAATATACTCTAAATATAATTCATTAAAAAATTAAGAGAGACCACTTTCATTTCAGATATTAAAAAATAAAGATTCTAATTATAATTACATACATGAAATGTATTAAAACATTTATTATAATTAGGACTCAATGATTTTGAATAATGTAATAAATGGTTCAATTAACGAAATATTAGAAGTAAACACTTACCTAAAAAGAAAAATAAGAAAATTAATATGATATTGGACCCTCATTTATCCTGATAATCTCAAACACTACTTTTTATTGAAATTACCCAGTGCTTAAGCTCAATTTCAAAAATATTGAGCTAATCTTTTAATATTTATAGTTCATTGACAAATGAAAACTGCTTAGTATTCACATAAACTTTATGGCATAATATACCCCAAAAGACCATGGGCACAAGTCTTGATTTCTTATTTTTTAAACCATTCCTGGGTGGATTTAAATGTGTGGCAAGAAGTATTGTCCAGCTGAAATACCCAGTTAGCACCACCTAATAAAAGACTATACAGTATCATGTAACATAGCTTGATATAGGGCAGAATGCATGTCTCGAAATTCTCCATAAATAACGCAATTCACTATGAGTAAAGAGCCCCAAACTGCAATTATCAACCTTCCATTTCTGATTGGACCATTCTTTCCAATTACTTCAAGTTATTCCAATAATGTTTGTAACCAATTGGACTATTACACAGATTTATTTTAATCAGGACATATAATTTGTTTCCCCATTTGTTGTTCAAGATATTACATTTTTAGTCCATTTCAGTCTTTCTTCTTGATGATGTTTTCATAATTTTGGTATTTTCTTCAATTTCATAATCTTTTATTAGTATTTGATTTAAGACTCTTCCTAATAATAACAATTTTTTTTATGGAAATGTTTCACAATTTCATGAGCCTAAAGACTTCTTACTGTTTAAAGTCGAACAATTAGTTAATCACCTTGTGAAACAAGAAAATCTTTTTTTGCCAGATTGTTTTATTTTTTTTAATTATGATACTGTGAATAACAGTTTTAATTCATTCTTATTAATTTCAAGAACTTATCTATTTCTTTTTCAAATTAACCAGCACTCTTATTATGTAAATAAAAAAAATTACTTCTTTCTCACTCATAACTTTTTATACCTTAGTATCTTCAAATAAATTGTGCACAGCACAATTCAACCCTGCATCATTGCTTACAAAATGCTAAGCTGTACATTTTATAATGATTTCAATGCGATGCGATGCTAATTTTCTCATGTTGTCTTATTATTTCTTAACAAATACCTCATTTAATTTTTAGAAAAATGAGTGGGTACACTTTAATGCAGTTTTAAATATACATGCTAAAAAAGTGTACATCTTCTCCAGAAATTATGGAATATATTTTTACTAAGGTAGGTTTATAGAGTATGCAATAAATGCATTAAAATCATGTTATATGATAGAAATAGAGAGTGGTTGTATGTATTCTTAAAAAAAAAAATGGTTTGATAGAAGCATTCTCTAGAAACTGCATATTGGAACTAGTTGCCTAAACTAGAAGTCAATTACTGATACGTATTATGTAAAATAAACAGCTGGGTACACCTCTGATTTCAATACTTATTTGCAATGGTTGCTGGAACTTAGTTCAAAATGATATTTGTTAACAAATTTCCAGATCGCTCCAACAAAGTATTACTGCTTTGATAAAGTAGCACTACATTTGATAAAGTATGTTGGAAGCTAAGTTATGTCATGGATAAAAAAGTAAATAATAACTGCTCTCCTCATACGAAAAAAAAAATGCCACTATTTGTCTGATCATAATGGTAAGTGATTTTTCTATTTGCTTCTTTTAAATTATGACAAAATCTCATAATCAATATAAAAGTGCACAATCAAGCTTGAAACAATCACAATTTGAAGAAACTTTTGCTCATTGTTAATATCTTTAGAATGCTTAGTTTCAGTGTTATTAAAAAGCCTCAGTTATCCATTCATTGAATGCATGTTTTGTTCAAAGGCATTAATTTGCATAAATATTTCCTAATGGATTATTTTCTCTCTGGAATTATGCTAAAAAAATGCATTAAACCAATGAGCACAAAAATTAATTGATTGCATAATTTTTCATTTAGGAATGCATAGGCAATATTTAAGATTGTTATTTCCAAAAAATATGATACAAAGATAAGGAGTAGTAAAATTATTACAATACGAAAAGGAAAAAGTTCACAGAATGATCTTGAGCTATAAATAGCAGTCTCACTAATGATTCTTAATTCCCAAAGTGGTTTATATCAACTTCCAGGTTTCCAGAAAGACTAGTAAGGGGTCCACGTCAAGTGGTAAATGAAAAATTATTTGCACTATCCTAAAAAACACAGAAATGCTCTAAGTATATCTTAGGTTTAGCACTCATAACTTAATATAGAAAATTAGAATTAAAAAAAATTAACGATCCTGGAACTAGAAGGGGGGAGGGGACTTTTAGTCAGAAAAATGGAAGAAATTTTTAAAGGTATGAAACAGATGAGTGACATAAGACAAATTACACAAAATACAAACAAAACGCCAAATCATAAAAATTAAATTACTTGTTTTTCAATAATTAGACGTCTTTATAAAACTATTCAATTTCAGAAATTATTAGTAAAAAAAAAAGATTAATATAAAATGCAATATTACAAAATTCTCACAAAACATGACCTTACAATACATTCTTTCAAAAGTTTTATCATGTTACTCAGCAATATAATTGAAATTATAATTATATTAATTAAAACTAAAATAAAACATTTTAAAGTATTCAGAATTCAATTAAAAACTAAAACACACAAGGTACAATTCTTAAAGAAAATATACAATGATAAAAGGTAGAATGATATTTCTTTAAAAAATGTTTCAAATAGAGTATAAAAATAAGAAGAAAATGTCCTTTGTTTGCAAATGATTAAAGCAGGGGTGGCCAACCCTTTTAAGAAAAGTGCTACTATCTAATTTAAAAAAAAACTGTTTGCCACTTCCAAATTTCAAAGAAACAGAAATCTATAAAAATGATAATTATGGGAGTTTTTTGTAAATATCACATTTTTATCCAAGTCTTAGTAATAGAAATTCAAAAATAATTTAATATAAACTGATTAATTGTTAATAAACTTTTTACAGGCTCACACATTCAAATTAGGTATAAAATAAAAATGAGTAACTGAAACGCTTAATTCTAAATAAATAAATATTAATCAGGCAGTACTTGTTTCATGTTTTTTTTTATTGAATAATCTGTATTATAGGATTAGTTCTCTCTCTCTTGATGATGCAAATAAAATTAGATTGTTTTAAGTGCATATCAATTAATACAATCAAAATATTGCTTAAAATTATGTTCATAATAGGAAACAATTGTTCACAAACATATATCGATCCAAACTTACAATAATATAAGACAGCCAAATTCTGTAAATTTGGAAAATTTGTTTGTCAGTACAAATTTCTAAAATTCTATATCAGGGATGCACAATCTAAGAGTAATCTGAAATGGAATTGACCATTGTTAATTAAACAGGGAAAAATCGTATTGAAAAACAGTTTTACAGTAATTAATTGTTTTACAGTTGTTCATTAAGTTTTTTTTTTTCAATTTATAATGTGGCTTTTCAACATGTTTCCTTCTTGGCTATCTGCAAGTACGAGTTTTCATATAGGAGAAGCTTGCGAACGTGATCACCGGAAGCCATTCTTTCTTCCATCGCATGATCTGGATGCAGAGAAGGTCGAAGAACAAATGCATATTCACACACACATGCCGGAACAGTCTTTATTCGAAATTATGCTGAGCCAATCAAAAGTACCCATCAAAACTCACGTTTTTCTTCATAGTAAGTGTTACCAATAATAACTTTAACTTAGCTGTAATGATCATTCTTTTAAACAACCCCATGGTTTTGCTAGTAGATCGGAAATTTTGAAATCGCTGTCACAGAACGGATCTGATATTCTTTTTTGATCTCATATTTTTGATCTAGTATCATTTATTTATAAAGCCATATAAAATATTTTAGATGATAGAGAAAAAAGGTGATTTTCAAAATCGGAAATTTTAAGATACAGGGACATATAAGTACTGTTTCATCTGCTACAATGATATTGTCACATGCTTAATATGTAGTAGCAAGATTGCTGTGGCAAAAGAGTATAACGTAAAAGGGCATTGTGAAACAAAGCATAAACATTTTGCATCTATGAAAGGATATGAACGATTGCAAAAAATCGAACAACTAAAAAAACTTTTAGTAATCAAGCAAATTTTTTTTCAAAAATGTACAGTTAACTGGAATTCATATGTGGAAGTGAGCTTAAGAGTCGCTGAACTTATCGCTAAACAAGTTCGGCCATTCACAGATGGCAATTTTGTTCAAAAGTGTTTGTTAATTGCATCCGAAAAACTTTGTCCTGAAGCAAAAAGGAAATTTGAAAATACAAGCTTAAATAGAATGACTATTCAAAAAAGAATTCAACAGTTGAATGAAGACGTTGAAATAAGTAAAATCTCAGCTGCTTCAAGCTTTGTAGATTTTTCTTTAACTACTGATGAATCTACATATTGAACATCAGTTAGCCAATTGCTTGTGTTTGTTAATGGGAATTGATATAAAAAAATTTGTTACAGAAGAACTTCTTGGAATGTTTCCCATGAAGGGGCAAACTGGAAGCGAACTTCCTTCCAGTTTGATACATTTGTGTGGTGCAGCTTCCTTAAACATGAGCATTTGTGTTGGCATTACAACACATGGAGCAAAATCAATGATTGGCACAAAAATTGGAATGATTACGCTGCTAAAAAAACTCCTTGCCCATTGTGGTGTAGAACTGTTGCAGCTTCATTGCATTATTCATCACAAGAATTTATGTGGTAAAGAATTAGGACTTGCAACCTTAACGCAGTGTGTATCTAAAACAATTAACTTTATTCATAGTAATGCCCCCAAGCATAAGCAATTTAAAGAATTTTTAAAAGATTTTGATGATCTACCTTCTGGTATTCTTTATTCCACAGAAGTTAGATGGCTCAGCCGAGGAATTGCCCTTAAGGGTTTTATGGAACTATTTGATGAAATTGTGACATTTCTGAGGTAGAAATACTAGAAGGCTAAAAGAAGCAGGTTTCCAGTATGATTTGGCCTTTCTCACAAACATAACAAGCCATTTGAATGACCAACACAAAGCTACAAGGAAAGAATCAATTCATTTTTCAATTGATAAATAACGTACAGGCATTTAAACAAAAATTATGTTTATTTCAGAACCAGCAGAAAACTTAAAATTTTGCAAACTTTCCCTACTGCCAAAAAATGCATGAAAAATTTCCACATATGAAGATTCAGTATGGGGAGCAAATTCAAATCTTTTTTTTTTATCCAATGGGCTGCAGATTGGTATTTTTACCATTGCAGACCTGGTATCACTCTTTAGTGTGGCCCGGTATAGGCGGATACCAATGGCTGCAGGTAATTTTGACGCCCAGTTTCCTCCACAGAGGGAGGCACCTGAGCTCTGACGATGCAAACTTGTACCAGGATTTAATTTTGCCAAGAGTGCCCAAGCCAAACAGACACTCTGGGGATCTTTTACATGCCGTATAATGATACGACATGGCCGCTGTCGATTTTCTGCATCACGAAAATCCACCGACTTGGTCCGAGGTTGAACCCACAACCTTGAGTGCAGAAGGCCAGCGACAAACCAACCATGCCACCCAGCCGGCAATCTTGCACAATGCATTTGATGATCAGTTTTTAGATTTAAAAAAGTTGTTGTTGTTGCAGATTTAAAAAAGTGCCAAACAAAAATTGATGTCTTTTCTCTATTTTCTGTTGATATAAATCTAGTGGATGAATGTATGTAGTTAGCCTTAATTAATTTACAGAGTTCTGATGATATCAAAAATCAATTCAAAGAAAAATCAATATTAGAATTTTATAAAAACTTATCTAAGGATTGTTCATGTTTAAAGCAAAATGCAGCTGCATGTGCCACTTTTTTCGGCAGCACTTACATTTTTGAGCAAACTTTCTCACTAATGTATTTAAACAAATCAAAAATAAGAAATAGAATAGCAGATGAGAACCTTTCTACAGTTCTACGTATTGCCACAACAAGTCTTAAGCCCAAGGTAAAATCAATAACTTCCAAGTATTCAGTCCCATCCATCTCATTAAATTTTACAAATTTTAAGTACTAATTTTTTTTTCCAAAATTTAAATTGTGTTATCTGTATAATTAGCACAACTTTTCCTCTGTTGTATAATTTCAAGTTTGCCACCTTTTTAGCACATCTCTTTTTTTAGCTTAAGTATTTTAATCATTCCGAAAGTGTTTGTATTTCATCCATTTATTAACTGTATAATGTGTACATGAGTAAAATAAATAAAGTAATAATTGTGATAAATGCGTATTGTCATAAAACAGTGTTTTCATGTTTATAACATATTTGCTATTGCATAATACTTTGGCCCTCGATATGATCCAATTAAATTTTTTGGCCCCTCATCCTAAAAAGGTTGTGCACCTCTGTTCTATATAATTCAAATCACTTGCAGTTGAAGTTTCTTATCCTGTTATTCAGGGGTCTCCAAACTTTCCAGCCTTAGGGCCATACTGATTACTCCAGTAAGTTCCGAGGGCCAAAACCATATTATCATTGTTGCCGGTGGTAAAAAGTGAAATAGTCCACTGATGGAAAAAAAGTCCAAAAAAGTACGCAACGTTTAAAAAAGGCTGCAAATCGGACTAAAGTCCGCAAAACGGCAACACTGCATATTATTAATTTTCCTGTCATTATCTGTAATTTCTAGATTAGTCGTAGAGTACGAGCCATGAGGAGTAACGTGACACGACATCTGGTGGACACAAGCGGAAATAGGTAGTACCTTCTATCGCTAACAGATAGCGCTAATAGCACGTACAGAATAAACTCTTTGGTTCGAGAAAGTTCTGGTGTCTTCCACTCACTTCTAGATGGCAGTAATTGGAATATATAAGAAGGCTAGTGGCGCAACCACAAGTCAGTTCCTATGACACTGTTGTGAAATAAAATAGTGCGTACCTCCTTAAAACGTGTTTGTGCGTGTTTAAGTTTAAGACATCTTTGTAACAGTATTTTGATTTGAATTGTTGCTTTTGTGTGTGATTTAATAGTATGGAAAAGAAGCGAAAAATTGATAGTGAATGTAGAAAATTCAAAGATCAGTGGAACATTCAGTATTTTGTAATTGAGTCCAGTAACAAGGCGCTATGTTTGATTTGCAATGAAAGCATAGCCGTTCTCAAGAAATATAACATTAAACGTCATTATGAAACAAAACATTTTCAAAATTACTCAAAATATACAGGAAAATTACAAAAAATACCATTAATCAAAAGAACCTTCGATGGAAAAACTTGAAATGTATTACAACTGATGGAGGCAAAAACATGAGTGGGAAAGATAAAGGAGTGGTCGCTCTTGTGTCAAAGGCTGTAGAAAATGACTGTGGTTCAAAACCATTAGTCTTACATTGTATCATTCATCAACAGTCTTTGTGCGGAAAATGTTTGGATATGTCTGAAGTTCTGAAACCAGTCATATCAACTGTTAATTTTATCAGATCTTTTGGGCTGAATCACCGACAATTCCGACAATTTATTGAAGAGATTGGAGAAACTGACTTACCTTATCATACTGTCGTAAGTTGGCTTAGTTGTGGGAAAGTCCTTCAGCGCTTTTTTGAACTTCGAGCAGTGATCGAAATTTTTTTGAATGAAAAGCATCGCCCTCTTACTGAATTACAAAACAACGCATGGCTGTGGAAGTTAGCATTCTATGTTGATTTGTCAAAACATGTGAACGAACTGAATTTGAGATTGCAAGGAGAAAACCATCATCTTCCTGATTTATACACTAATATCAAATCATTCCGGAAGAAATTGATACTGTTTCAATCACAACTACGAAGTAAATGTTTTCACATTTTAAAACATGTGAAATATTCAGCCACACCACTGAGACTGAGTTTCCTATCGATTTTGCAATCGAAACTTTGAGTGCTTTGAAAATAAATTTTGATACTCGTTTCTTGGACTTTGATGCCATTGCGAATCAAATTAAGATTTTTCAGAATCCTTTTGATACTGACATTGAAATCCTAGCCCCGGAACTTCAAATGGAAATGATTGATCTACAGTGCAGTGATATAATTAAGAAAAAATATCAAAACTCATCTTTGTTGGAATTTTATAAGAGTCTTCCACTGACACAATTTGATAATTTGCATAAATTTGCTCGTGGGCTGTTTTCTGTTTTTGGTACTACTTATTTGTGTGAGAAGACCTTCTCCAAAATGAAGTACACAAAAAATTTTTACAGATCTAAATTAACTGATGAGCATCTTAAATCTCTTTTAATAATTGGTACAAGTAAAATTAGTCCACAACTACAAACTATTGTCAGTGGAAAATCTCACTTACATAAATCTCATTAGTATTTCATATGTCATTATGTTTGTTATAAGTTATGTTTTTATTTAAAATGTATAAAATGTTAGTTGGATTCATTTCAATAATTTGTTAGTTATTATATACTGAAGTTAAATTTTCTGCATATTATACATGTCTTTACTCATTACAATTCTGTGTTTCTTTATCCAACTTATCACAAAAACAATAACAATAAGCCTACAACAATGTTATGAGTAGTTAGCCCATGACCATATCAATGTAGATGTCATATTAATAATTATTCAACATAAAATTAGAATACTTCAGTAAACTAAATTTAATTCGCTATAAAAAATATGTTCTCTAAAAGGAGTTTTCAAGTATGCTAGCTCTCCGCGGGCCGGATGTGGCCCTCGGGTCGTAGTTTGGAGACCCCTGCTGTTATTCATAAGTATCCTCTAATGTAGTATGGTGCTGCAGGTCAATAATTTTGATTTGGATTTCAGGTGGGTAACAACATCTTGCAGAGAAATTGAAAAAGGATTTGTAAAGATCGGCAATTTTTTTTTTATCTTGAAAATTATCAAACCTAAGAACTGAATTAATCCAGCAAAATAGATAGTAAATTTTTAAATCTATCACAGCTCAGAGCATTATGGATTTGAGGTGATAGTTCATGCATTAATGTGTTAATCTTTCTGGCAAAAGCTAGTTCACAAAATAAGATACATGACCAACTAGGGTTGGAAAAATAATATATTTTCCCAGTAAAATCTTAAAATTAAATTATTTAAATGTCTCAAAATTAGTAACAAAGCCATTCCATAGCCAGTCTTCATTCTTAAATATCAAATACTCACTGGCTAGTTCAATGTTTTCTTTACGGTATTTTAAAACATGCTCCTTCAAATTCCAAAATTTCATGAGTGTACTTTCCTTGGGAAAGCCAGCAGATTACACAATACTGAAGAGTATTCTCTATATGATAATTTTCTATTGTAATTCAATTAATTAAGCATATTTAAGATAAATTTTTAGGGTTACTTTTTTATCAAACAACCACATTTCAATAAAATTGAACAAAAAAAAATGATTATCTTTTTAAATCTTTTAATATTTCAATAAATCTTCATGTGCCACTACTATAACTTCACTATGCCATGTGTGCTGCAGGTTGGCCACCCCTGGATTAGAGCATACAAAAAAGCATGCAAACAAATGGTGGTACTCAACCAAAAGGGGCAGGAAGGGTGGATGCTACACTATCCGGCCAAAAGTATCCGGACACCCCTTAAAAAAGTGGTTCTGGCGAGTGACGCAATTTGATACGTAATTGAAAGCTATAAAAGTGTTGGTAGTGGTTTGTCAAATTGTATTTATGCGTTTGTGAGGCAATGAGTAAATCAAAGGAGCTTAGTGAGTTTGATCGTGGTAGTATAGTGGGATGCCACCTTTGTGGGAAATCAGTTTGTGAGATTGTGGACATTCTACAGAAGCCTAAATCCCCTGAGTGATGTAATTGTGAAGTGGAAACGTCGAGGCAGTGAAACGGCAGAAAAACAAACCGGTAGGCTGAAAATACTTGGTGAATGCAGCCGCAGAACTCTGAAAAGTGTAGTGAAACAAAATCGCAAGTCCTCGTTGGTGGAAATTTCTCAGGAGTTCCAAAGTTCATCAGGAGTCAGTATTAGGAGCAGAACTGTTCATCGAGAGTTAAAAAACTTGGGATTCCATGGTCGTGCAGTCGCTCCACAGAATGCAAAGCATCGATTGCAATGGTGTAGAGCTCACCGTCATTGGACTGCGGAAAACTGTTCCTTGGAGTGATGAATCTCGCTTCACAGTCTGGCAGTCGGATGGACGTGTCTGGGTTTGGCGGATGCTCGGCGAACGGTTCTTTAGTGACTACTGCATTGTGCCGACTGTTAAGTTTGGTGGTGGAAGCATAATGGTGTGGGGGTGTTTCTCATGGTTTGCCCTGAGTCTGTTAGTTCCTGTGATTGGAAACATGAACTCTGAGATGTATGCGGACATTCTGGACAATGCTGCACTCCCAACTCTATGGCAATATTTCGGTGAAGGCCTATTTCTCTTCCAGCAGGATAACTGCTGCATTCACACATTGAGACTTGCACAGACGTGGTTTGACGAAATGGGTGTTCAAAAACTGGACTGGCCTTCTCAGAGCCCCGATCTAAATCCCATAGAACACCTTTGGGACGAATTAGAGCGCAGATAACGTAGCCAGCCAAATCGACCATCCTCACTGCAAGCACTCACTTCAGCTGTGATGGATGCCTGAAAGGCAATTCCTATGGTCACCTATCAAAAATTGGGGGAAAGTCTTCCCAAACCTGTGCAGGCTGTCATCCATGCAAAAAAAAGGGAGACCAACACCATATTAATATGTGCCTCAGGACGCTCTAAGTCCATACCACTGGGTGTCCGGATACTTTTGGCCAGATAGTGTACTACAAAATTCTGAAACACTAGAAGTCAATAGTACTAGCTATTAACATAGAGAATGAAATTCTTTCATCATATTTATTCATCCTTTATTTCTGTACAAGAGATTGTTTTACAGCTTAATTACCTACAATTTTAGTCAAAAACAAACTAAAACCTAAAAATAACAAACATTATACACAGGTTTTGTCAAAAATTTCATCTGATCATTGAATTTAGATGTACTATTTTGTGTCTTTGAGCTCGTCTTGATATTAAATTTTTTTTTGATAAGATGTTTCAGATATTTTAAATAAGTTTTTTCATTAATTTCAGTTTCATTTTTAAAAAAAGCTTTATGAAATTTAGTTTTTATTAAGAGAATTATGCTTTTCATCCTTTATCAACTTCTTTACCCTGATTAATTTAAATTTATCTGGGTGTGTGCTGGTTCCCAAAAGATTCAATTTCAGACAATCAATTTAAATATACAATTGACACTGTTAGATGAGTATAATTCCATTTAATAATCTTTTCCCTGTCTCTAACCCACCTAAAAATAAAGTAAAGTCTAGTAAATAAAGCTTATTACCTCCAAGAGGAAAATAAAAAGTAGAATATAACCAGTCACAAACTATGACTTTAAAACACTATGAACTAGAAGATTACAACTATTCCAACTGGAAATATTTTCAACATTGTCACTTCTAATGTACATGCATTTTGTGATGCATGTTAAGCATATAATTGATCAAAAATCAAATACTTATCAAAGCTAATTGTTCTCGCATGAAATGCACTATACAAAAACAGTCATAACATAGTTTGAACAGAAATTGTTGTAATATTCTTTGCTAATTTCTAATATAATCAAATTACTACATTAACAGCTCTTGTTTTAACATTAGACTATTCTATTAAAAATATATAGAATTAATATAGTACTTACGAGCTTGTGAAATTGAAATATTTGAATAAAATATATCAAATTTGCTCAGTTTCAGGAAACAATTTAAAATTGGAAAAATTCATAAAATTAGCCATGTTTAAAAAATTAACTATGAGAGCTAACTAGAGAGCCTGGATTCTTACCAAACATAGATTTGCTGTTCATTCTTAGGAGTATGCCCTCGTTGATATTCAGTCAAGAGATTATGTCTTCCATCATTAAAAAATACTCTCAACAAAAATGGGCAAGTCTAAGGAAAAGAAAATTAAATGGCAATTTAAAAAACACATCAAATTTTTGATAGCTAATTTAAAAACTATGTTCTTAACTGAAATAATAGATGAAGATATTTTTTTTTAATTATTATTTATGTTCGCCAAAAGTCACTAATACACAAATGGTATGTTGAGACCTACAACAGATTATTTGTCTATAGTTTATTTTATTTACTAGTTAAATCAACTGCTAAAACCACTTTCAGCAATGTGTGCCTCAGGATCATGCAAATACCACTTGAAACTTGTAAAGAAAAAGAAATATCAGTAGATAAAAGGAAAATTTGCTACTTACATATTGTCACCACAAATTTGCACCACACAAATTGTGCCATTTTCCACCAATCTCACTGGTTGTTTTTTCTTTCAAGTAAAAATCTTTTTTTGTTATTGTTGTTGTTCTCTTCTTCTATTATACAATGAAATGATTCACATGGCACAAATTTGACTGTGGCGGCATTAATACACACACACACATATATATATAAGTACCAAAATCTCAATACTCAAGATTTGATCCAAATTGTGGGGATGGAATAAGAGAAATAGTAAAAAAAAATGAATAAGATCATTAAGACATTGCCTATGTTTATCAAACACCTCAGGAGATAAAAATACACTTGAACTCGGGGATCATTAACCCAGTATTAAACTAAAGAAAGACTTTGAAGGTCATGCTCCTTAAAATCAATATTAGATTAAACAGCTTAGATATTGAAATGTTTTAATAAAGTACACATTCAGCTTTTTGCTCATCTGGTGACTATTAAAGTATGTAGTTTTAAAATAAACTCAATAATTTGACTTCTGTTGAAAAAGTAAAAGAACCAGTTTAGCTTAATATATATATACTTGATTTGGAAAATTTTAGGGCCATTTCTGCCAAATTCTAGTTACCCTTTCCCCAGAAAGAAATGTCTGGCTAGTTTTAATGAATAACATTCATTTTTCCACAATACTTTTCATGTTACAAATCTTTATAATGCACTGAAACTAAGCCTGTTTTTCTAGTTTGTTATTTTCATACTTTGTCAAAAAATAAGAAGAAATTCTCACATTTTATTTTCATCCTTTACTTATGAGAGTGAGAAAAGTAACTACCAGCTTTCATGGCATTTCAGAGCAAAGAAATTTGTTTTGCAACCTTTTATATTTTACATGGTAACAAGAAGTCCCCATGAACAAGTTAACTTTTATACATTTAATATTACTAGCTTTAAAGCTGATATATTGTAAAGTGTTCATGGCAACTTATTTAATAATTTACATATGAACTGGAATTTTTTTTTTTCTGTCTCTCATATGCAGACAGAGGGGTTAAGCTTGATTTATTTTTACTTAAATGCATAAAACATTTCAAATAAAACAACTTTCAAAGAATGTTTTATAAGAAAATTTTATTCTTGATAAAGTATATTAACCACACCGACATCAATGGTCTCTCTTTTGGACGTTAAAAAGTGTATGATCAAGTGGTGTTTAACTAACAACAGTAAATTAAACTTATAAAATGAGCTCAAAGCAAACAAGATCATTCCAATCCCTTTTCTAACCTTTAAATCATGATACATGACAAAAATTATACTTTTATTATCTAATCTATCAGTTTTCATCCAATACTGCTTTGTTTCAGAACATAACTTTTTATAAGATAAAAATAAATTCTTAATCTCAAACATATTAAACAATTCTTAAAAAAGCTAAATGAGTTTGTTATTAGATTTAAAGGTCAGAATCCCCTCAAACTATCATGATTTGAAACATATGGTATTGAAGGAGACGTATGGTTTTCCCAAATTTTTTGGTTGCCCATATATACAATCGACTCATGCTAATTCAAACAATACTTTTTGGTACACTCAATATTACGAAGTAAAATCTGTGGCTGGCCAGAATATAACGCGCAATAATTCAAAGTAATCTAATAAAATTCTGGACGATTCAAACACTCATAATCATGTAGAGTCCTGTAGCAAAGAGGTTGGGGCTTACATTTTTTTGTGTTGTATTGTCTCTGCTTGTCTCCACTGTAACGCAGCCTCTTTGATGACCATCAGAGTTGACTCTGATAACTCTGACAGAAGCTAAAGTGTCACTAAACAAGTTTCGCAAATTTTTCCTTCAAAATCATGTTGATGCATACGTTTTTCAAGCTTCATTTATTCTAGAAAAATCTATTGACAAATTTAGAATGAATGTCATAAAAAAAGATAACAGATTTTTCATCAAAAAATAATAAATTATGTACAGTATATAAGCTATTATAAAAGTTTTTTTTAATACACAAATGTATTCTCCTTTAATACAGAACTTCTAACTTCTGTTTAATATTTATACTGTATAAAAAGTACTTTTTAAAAATACTTTAAAATAATTTTATGCATATGTACAATGCAGTTTTATTACATAGTTTCAAATTTAAATGTGTTAGAAAAAACATTTCTCTTGGTGTATTTTGGGAGTTTCTTCCTACCTCTTGATAACGCGAAGTTATTCATTGGTCAATTCAACTTTGAATTATCGAGAGTCGACTGTATATACATATATTTCATAATTCAGTTTTTGTTCTCAAAATACCATAAAAAGCTAACCATTTAATTTTTTAAAAAGTCATCACGTGATATTTTTAAATACTACTACCCCTACAATAACTGAAATTTGATTTACAAGTACGTCAAACTATGTGCAACAAAAGTTGGTAAAGATTTCAGATACATGATTGATATTCATATGCTTCCTTCAATGAATGCTTATTGATATGGTGCTAGTTTGATATCCTGGGTCTACATGCTTAGCTGTTGTTTATGTTCGCCAAGATGGGCAATAACATTACAATATGGTTCCTTGATATTTTTAACATCTGGCAATGTGGTTGCCATGGGGATAACGTATATTAAATATAATTTTTGGCTTTTTCTCATGGTAACCCTATTAATTTCAGATGATTTTAATTCGATTTCTTTTACAATTAAACCATTTTTATTGCATTTGCTCTATCTTGCAAAATAAAAGTCTTCTGTTTTATTTTGTGCTATTTTCGAATAAGGATATTTCTAATATATTAAGTGAGTACTAGGATATTTTATTTTTTGAAGAATGAGTGTTTTACTTTTAATTATTGCTATAAATATATACTGTCCATTTTCCCTTTATTTTACTTTTTAAAAATGTTTTTTCAATGTTCTTGTTCGATGAAATTCGTTGAAGGAACTTGCAGTTTTGGGAACATTGCACATTTTCAGTACTTTTTATTTGATATTCATTATGATTTTTAATATACATTATGTAATTTTTTTATAATACAATGCTGGCCACCGTAAACGCAACATCCTGAAGGAAGCACGCAAATAACATGAAAGTTACAACATGCATTAGCGGAGGTGAGATATGCAAATGATTAGAATTTCAGCGCAGACACATCACGCACGCCTGTGGCACCACCTCAAAGTGCTATTTAAGGCTTGCAGATTTTGACGATTTCAAGTTCGGCAATTGTGTTTTTCTTGAAGTTTTTTCAAAAAACTATCAGCTATGTCTTGTAGAAAAAAGCGATCAGTGGCCTACCGAGATTGTGCATTATCTTTCAGGGAAATTGGTAGTCGTGTTGGACGAAACCAAACAACTGTAATGCGGATATGTGACCGTTGGATGCAGGAGGGTAACGAAGGACCGAAGTGGTCGATCGCATCCACCTCAGTGCACCACTTCAAGCGAGGACAGGCAAATTGTGCGCAAGGCAGTGACAGGTCGCTCAGTCGCAGCACAAACCATAGCACAGTACATTGAGTCTGTAACACATCATTCAGTGTCTGCATGTACCATTTGACGCCGTTTACAGCAGAGTGGTCTGTCCGCAAGACGTCCATTGCTTGGTCTACCCTTGATGCAGAACCACAGACGTCTCCGCCGCCTATGGTGCAATGAAAGAAGGATGTGGGTGGCAGAATGGAATGAAGTTGTCTTTACTGATGAGTCACGTATCTGTCTGCAACACCACGATGGTTGGATTCGAGTCTGGAGACGCCATGGAGAGAGGATGCTGAACAGCTGCGTTATGCACCACCACACTGGTCCTGCAACGAGTATTATGGTATGGGGCGGTATTGGATATCACTCTCACACTCCTCTAGTACGCATTGCCGGTACTTTAAACAGCCAGCACTACATCTCTGAGGTGTTGGAGCCAGTTGTCCTTCCTTACCTTCAGGGCTTGGCCACAGCCATATTTCAACAGGATAATGCACGGCCACACGTGGCACGCATTGTCCAAAGGTTCTTCATCAATCACCAGATTGAATTGCTTCCCTAGCCGGCTCACTCTCTGGATCTTTCGCCGATAGAAAACATGTGGTCCATGGTTTCTCAACGATTGACCCAGATTACACCCCCAGCTGCCACACCAGATCAACTTTGGCAACGTGTGGAAGCTGCTTGGTCTACTGTACCCCAAGAAAACATCCAAAGTCTCTTTGAATGAATGCTGAGGCATGTGGCAGCGGTGATCTCCAACAATGGCGGCTACTGATTCTGGCAGGAACCACACTTCACAGAAGTCTATAAATTTAATCATTTGATACTTGGTCAACATGTTATCTACAAAATAAATTTTGTTGTGCTATCTCTCGTCTTTCTTGGTGTTGCATTTACAGTGGCCAGCAGTGTATAATATAAAAATACAATTATTATTTATGTCATAATCATGTAATATTCATTATTTTAATTGTTTTTATTTATGTTTCTAAAATTATTAAACATGTTATTTATAATTGTTACTTATTTATAAGTATTATTATCTTATTTATTATGATGTTTATTCATAATTATTTTTTGTTATTTATTTATAATTATTATGTGTATTTATACATAATTATTATTATTAAATGAGTATTCTTATGTATGCTTCTTATTACAATACGATGTGGTTACTCTTTCTTTATAATTACTATTAAATTATATTATATGATTATAAATATAAAAAATAATTATTGTTAAATCATACTATATGAATATATAATAATTATTACTATATAATATTATATTAGTAGTTTTATAATAATTACTATAAAATCATCTTATAAGATTATTTATTTTATATTGCATAATATTACTATCAGGAAAAAAAATTTTAGATTATATTGATAGTCACTTTTTTATTAATTCTGGTTGTTCTCAATCTCTTCCTTCATTCGAAATAGGTTTTACTGTATTTCAAAAGTACTTTAAAATTATTTTCCTGGCGATCGCTTACCGCTACGCCGCCATCGTGGATTCCATTCCAAAGACATGCTCTGCTTGGCGCATAGACCCAGAATAACAAACTAGTTCCATTGATAATTCCTTAAAAAATGTATAAATTCTAAATACAATTATTTAAAAAAAAATAGATATTGCTTTATGATTCACAAACACATACCTACTTTTGATAGCAACAGTTAAAATATGAAATAATTTGGTTCAACAACAAAAAAAGCCTTAGCATTTCAAATGAAATTTTTTTTTCTAAGATGAATAAGTTAATAGTTTTTTACTTTCGAGATATGAATAAAAACAAACATAAAAGCTATGACATTGGGTTTCTTAACTTCAAGTTTTCACATTTTTCAAGCAATTCACATAAAATGTTATTTTAATGCATCAAAAGCAAGGGGGGAAAAAGGATCAAACACTATACATAACAATATTAAGCAAGAACATATAAAAATGTACATGCTACTAACTGAATTTTATTCAAGGATCATATCACTGTTGTCATAAAATGTTATGTAACTAAGATAAACACTTAAGCTTGTATGAAAATACCTTAATTTACAATTTGATTGGTAGAATTTTTTTAAAGTGAGATTATAAGAGAAGGCTGCTTTGTGGTCAGTAGGAAGTACGTTCGTTCTACTTATGCCAAAGACTATAATACAGAAAAAGTGAGAATTGCTGTACAAAAAATTCAATGGTGTTCCAAGTCTTCTTAACAGCATAGAACGACAGTTAAATGAGGGATACACCAATTCAGGTGACATGTTTCCAATTTACGAAAGTCTACCACAGCCTTTAAAGTTGCTTCGGAAAAAGTTAACTTTCATTCATAAAAAATCACTAAATCAAAGAAATTAAAGAAAATATGAAAACATACATTATCCCTATCTAAGCGTCTAGCGGTTTTGCATTTTTCTTCGATTACGGAATCTATTATAACAGATGAACGAGCCATTTTCGAAAAAGAAAGATATTCTTGATTGATCCAGTTATGTAGAACGTGGAAGACACAAAGGCTATTATACCCACAACAATGCTTGCATATTACCTAAAGTAACAAATTTGTTTTCAGCCGTTTAATGAAATAGTTCTTAGAGAGAGCAAAAAATAAAAAAAGGAGTGGATCGAGACAGCGCTATATGCATTCACATAGTTTTTTAATGCAATGCAAGCGCCATCTGTTGTGTAAAATATTATTTATTTTTGTGAATATATCTCATGATTATTTTTCAAACCTCCGTTTAGAATGCAATTAATTATCTACATTTTTGCTTTGCATGAAGAAAAATTAAAGCATAGAATATTTAAAAAATATCCTAAATTTTTATATAACATGTAAATTAATTCAACTAGATTTAAATTCTATTCTTTTTTTCAAAAGAATTAAGTAATACGTCAAATTATCAAGTAGTTTTTTAAAAGTACCCTTTAAAAATTACTTTCAATATAATATAACGTACATGTATTAATATTATATTAATACAACATTTAAGCTATTTTTTTCAACACACACATTACAATATATTGAAATTAAATATAATCACCAGGATATCATATCTTAATTGCATATTTATGCCAATAGTTAAATGATTAAGCTGAGTAATCTTGTTGTAACAAATGATATCAATATTTTGCAAAATTATACGTTGAATTTAAAAAAATATTTTCAGTCATGTTTAATGAAGATAGTATTAGAACATACATTGGAAGATAACATATTAAAAAGTTACGGGCATTATAATGCGTTTTTCTTAGAATTTCAGTTTTGAAGGTATAAAAGTTTTAATCCCTAAGGCTTTTTTTTCTGTTCATCATCCGTGAAATTTTTTTGTATATACTCCCAAACATATGTTCTAAAAAATTAAGTGTGGATTTAAGGTTAAGATCTCTAGTTATTTTTTAAAAAAATGCTTAAGCTGCTATTTAAAAAAAAAATTGTGTTTTTTCCAGGTTTTTTTAGAAAAATTATTAAAAATCAACAAGGGAATAGATTTTCAAATCCATACTAACTTTTTTTGCAATAATCTAAAAAACATAAATAACTTTAAAGGACCAAAATATTTTTAAAAAATTAACATTTTAAAAAATAAAAAGTAACATTTTAAAAAATAATTGACAACTAGTTTTTCATGTAATTGGAAAAATAAAATTATATCAAAACATTTGTCCTGCTTGTCTATAAAAATAGATATTGCAACACTTTTCTTCAGGTATATGTTATGAAACTGTTTAAATCAAAATGTGATGAAAATTTAACTATTTGCTCAATTTCTTTCATAGGGATCAATATGTCTTTTAATTTTTTGTGGGCTAATTGTGTGTGGGATTATTAGGGAAAAAAAGAGGAAAATAAATACTTTTTCAACATTAACTTAATAGAAAAAAGTCAGCTCTTTAATTAATTTATTTTTAATGTATTTTGTTTCTTCAGTTTTTATATTG
The DNA here is from genome assembly GCA_019973975.1 of Trichonephila clavata. Taxonomy (NCBI): domain Eukaryota; kingdom Metazoa; phylum Arthropoda; class Arachnida; order Araneae; family Nephilidae; genus Trichonephila; species Trichonephila clavata. Next base: position 84,895 of record BMAO01025064.1, on the reverse strand, counting down.
TATCATGTTAAGCTATTTTTTTCTATTTATTTTAATATAAAATTACGTAAACTTTAATAGGAAACATTTACATATATGTAAAAAATTCAGACTATTGCAGTGTAAATTTATAAACTAAATTTTAAAATACAACAATATATACCACTGAAAGTATTGAATTCCTTCAAAATCCCTCCATTTAAATCACACTGTTGGTGAGCATGAAAAATTTTTAAATGCCTTTTCTAACAGAAAGGGCGAGTGGAGACTAGATCACAAAATGAGCAGATTAAGTCTTTGGTATCAGCAAAAATGATTGGACTATAATACAGCAATACAAAAATAGTATAGGACTATTCAATTATTTTAGTTTCCATATCAAAAGTAAAAATTATCCAAAATGTAAATAAAATGCAATAAGAACTTCAGCAAAAATCATTGGACTAATACAGCAATACAAAAATAGAATAGGACTATTCAATTATTTTAATTTCCATATTACATAACAGATGTCGCTAGCATTGTATTAAAAAAACTATCTGGTGCTTATAGCACTGTCTCGATCCACTCCTAAAAAAAAAGAGCATAACGTTAATAAAGAGCACTTTTTGAGTTGCTTTTTTCTTCCCTGGGGCATTCCTCTTCGGCACGGTCAAAGGGAAAGAGGTTGTTTGTTATTGGTAGATGTGCAATGATATCATTATTCTGGGTTGCTTGATTTGGCGCTATAGCATTTTTCAGTGCCCTAGTGATTCATTGAAATATAAAAATTATCTCCATTTGGGATTATTTCAGATTGTTTTTCAGACAATTTTTCTTCCATATCTTGAGTATAATAGTTTAATTCGGGAAGTGGAAGTTTTTAGGATCCAGGGCTTTTTAACGCTTCAAAAAACGTCAAGCAGCACGAGTATCATTCAAATGTGGCTGCCCGTCTGTTGGATCTATTTACGTCTTGCTGCGTCACTAAGTTAGAGTTAAAAGAGTTAGAAATTGTGGGCTCCCACCACAAAAAGAGTTCGAAATACAATTACACCTTTTATATAGAATACATTAAAAAATGAATTTTTGATGTTTGTTTTGGGCTTATTTCAGGTTAGAAATTTTGAACTAGTCTTTGAACAATATTTTGATTTTAGTTGAAAAGATTAAGATATAAGAATTTTTTTTTTTTTTTGTATATTAAGCGCTCAAAAACAATTCCATTACACATACAATTCTTTTTTTTTTTAAATAAAATTTCTAATTTTCTTTTGAAACAATTGGTATTTTTTTAAAAGTAAAGAGATCTCGTTATATTTAAACATGAAATAAAAATTGTTGAAATTTATTAAAATAGTATTAAATATATAAATAAACTTAATTTTTAAAATTTTTTCTCTCTTATCTTTATTTATTATTACATACTATGTTTACTTTCTATAAATCTATTTATATATAATTTAAGTTTTTACACTTAATTTTTTTTAATAAAACTATTTTCTACTTATACTGTGTATTTTCATATACTGTTATTTTGAAAATTTTTACGATTAAACTTTTTTATAAATGCTATATACATATTTATTTATATGTTAGTATTTCTAATATCTTCAAAAAAACTATTTTTGACTACTCTTTATTTTAATGCTAAAAATTAATATTTGATTTACACAGAAATGCTAATAAAATTTTTAAAAATGAAAAGCTTATTTTGACTGCAAAATTTATTTCAATAAAAAATAATTAACAAATTTTTTTCGTTTATTTTTCTTTAAATGTTGAAGCTTTTTAGATAAAATATTAATAAAACTTTTCAACTTCTCTCAATTGTTATCTTTTCTATAATTCCTTTGAATCGAATTATGTATGCACTGCCAGTTTTCATGAGCAGCTTGACCACTAGGTCGTGGTAGCTTTAATGGTCAAGGTCACCCGCTCGTAGCTGGTGTATCATGAGTTTGAGTCTGGTACCACTGAAGACCCGCCGTGCAAAGGAGGCCGATGCACGTTAAATATGTCGAGGGGTCCAATTCCTCCCATTGGTGTGGTGTGGAAGTTAGGAGGAGCGGGTGACAGCTGAGGTGTCGTCCTCAAAACATGACCATGGTTCAAAATTATCAGGACCTTCACCAATAACGTTCGTACAGCTTTATAATGCGATGTAAATATAACTCTCTTACTTTCTTGAATAATGTTATTAACAATTTTTACATTTGTTTTAATTTAAAATTTATTGTTTGATATTTCATTATTGGAAATGATATCTCTACACATTTTTAAGAGGAAGAGGATGACGGAAGATGGGTACATCCTTCCGTAACTGCCACACCACATTCACAATAAGAGTCAAAATAAGAGTGATAAGAGTCAAAATTAAATGTTATCATCCTTTGCATTCGGTTTTTCAAAATGTATTTATACAAATACAAAAGTAGCTTTAATGTTATTCTTAAAAATGCAGCTATCTTTCCAATATAAAATTTGGGAATATTTCTACAAAATTCAATATTCCTTTTTTTTTTTCTTTTCAAAAGCTGCCGCAAAAAATATACGTTCGTGTTATATATGTTTTCTCAAATTTTATTTTTAAAATTAATGGGGCTTTGTAGTTTATATTATTTAAATAAATTTTAAAAATTTTATTTCATTTTTTAGTTAATAAACTATGTATAGTTTGAAAATAATTAATTTTTTATGAGTATTGCTGCCTGCGAAAGCTGTATAAAAATTCAAATTTGCAATAATTATATAATAATATACATAATAATAATATACATAAATTTAATTACAAATTTGTGTTTATTTAAAAATAACTTTATTGAGGAATGCATCAAAAAATGGGTAGAAAATATTATTGCTGTTATTCAAAAAAATGCAACAGCAATATTCATTTGTTTAAGTGGGGTCAAAAGGAAAAGTTAATGATTATCACACAAAAGAAAAATTTAATTGCTTGAGCTTTTTCTTAATTTTAATTATTTTGCTTGAATTCGAAGTGAAAATCCTTCATGATTTAATCTCTTTTATTATGCTTTAAGTTTATTCAATATTCTGGTATTTGAATTTTGATAGTTGTTACAAAGGAAGAAAGTAATTCCTTGTATGGTAAATATCCCCTTCTACACGAGTAAAAAAAAAGAAAAGTTTTGCTTGTCTTTCTGTCCCACACAATCGATGACCTGAAACTGCCATGTCTTCATTTTTAAGGAGTTGGGAAGATCGCTGGCGGCAATCTATTTTAGACACATTTTTGACCATTGGTTTTGACCTTGCCATTTCCGCACCCTAATGTTTTATATTTTCTCATTTTTGCCTGTCACTCTTTCGAAGAGTAAGGCCTTTTACAAACTATAAATCCAGCTACATTCTGTCAGATAAGGATTCATTGTGGTCAATGCTAAAAATACTAGGAAAAGCCGTTGGGGAGGGGTTAAACAATTAGCTGCCTCTACGTACACTTTCCTTCTCCTTTGGCGGAAGAAACGTCCCAACATCTCAAACGGGTACTGTGTCGTATTATGCAGAATTTGACCCTTAAGATAAAACGACCCTTCTCTATTGTTCACGCAAAAGCTGCTCCCTGTGAAATTTTTAATAGTACCCCTTTCCCCTTTCTATGATAAGGATCTTTAGCTGACCTATCCATCTGTTCACTGTATGCATTCTCCTTCCCACAAACAACAATCTTGGCAGCTGGCACATAATGCAATAAAAAGCCATCCCATTTCCGCTTCCCTCCCCAAACGAGTGTTGAAGGATCCGCTTTTGAGAGTTCTGGGTATTTTTGCTTAGATTTTCAAATAACTTAAATAAAGAATTGGCTGATATTAAGACTAGCACTTCATTAAATGTCCATGCAAGAGTTAACAATATTTCAGTAATTTAACCAACTTCAACTCCAATTAAAGACAAATTACAATTTATTTAGTCTGAATATCGATGTAAAAATTAAAACAAAATTTGCATACTTGCTATGTAAAGATATTTAAATTTATGTGTTCCATAACCCACAATTTTCTAAAAAAAGTTATTGCATACTTAAAAATATTATACAAATATCAAAAACTCAGAATTGGATTTTAAAAATATTTTAATACTAAATGCTGAAAATTATACTAACAATGAAATTTTTTGAATGTGAAAAAAGAATGTTTAAGAAATCCCACTTTTTTCTTTACAAAACAAAAATACGTTTTAATCAATACGATTTAGACTTTTCAGAGATCATAGCCAATCTTCAAAAAATCCTAGCATTAGATTTAGATTTGGTTATAGACCAGAGCCAATAAAAATATGATTAATTGCATTTGGTTAATTTAAGAACTTAAAATAAGAATATTATTTTTTAAAAAATTAATTTTATTGGTAAATTTTTTTTATTGCAGAACATCATCTATGGTATTAAATATAGCATAACACATTCAATTCTGTATTCCTGTCCTTTTAAAAAGTAAAATCATTTTTAGGAATTAAGAAGAAAGTCAAATCTCTCTCTCTTCCCTTCAAAGCCCTTATCTAGTGATTAACATAATTAGGGTGAATTTATTAACATTATATTCTATTGTTTACTATTCCGGGGTTCAATGAAATAATTTTATACTCGTTAGAACAATGGTTTGCAAAGCTAAATAGTTTTCTAATGGAAAATGCACCTTTTTCCGTTTGCGGAAATAATAACTATAATGAAAGAGAAGAAGCAACGCTTCGATAGATCATAAGATTCGACATTAAAATCTAAGGTTCCGCAAGAACAGCTCCTAAATTTAAGGTTGCAAATTGATGCAAAATACGCGGGATTTGTTTCGCAGTGTAAACATTTTAATGCCCTTCAGAACTATGAATTTAAATAGAAAAACATTTCTGAATGTATCTGCGGGAAAAGAAGAACAAAATATAAGAAAAAAAAATGAAACACTGAGAATATGAAATGCCATTGCAGATGATTTCAATAGATCTAGACTTTAACAGTTTGTATAACAAGCACATATTCTAGTTACTGAATATAACACATGAGTAAGTGTTACTTAGATCACAAATTTATATTATTAGTGAGTATAAATTATATTAAAAAATCACAGTAAAATATTTGATGAAAAATACAGTACTTTTTTTAAAAATTGTCTTTACATGAAGTAACATGTTGATCTACTTCAAAATATTATTTTTTTAATTGCATTCTTTATAGTATTTGTGTGTGTGTGGAATAGAGCTCCCTGAAAATACCTTATAGTTCTAATGATTATGTGAGTTTAAAAAGCTTGAATACCACTGTGGCACATAAACTGGGTCGCTAACTGGATTTATTCTTACTTGTACAGAATACCACCCGTTTCACGTTGTAATTAGCACTTGCAGAGTTTCACATGATAGACCTTTGCTAAAATCAAAATTCAAATCACAACTCATCTGCGGCTCTTTAAAAAACAATAAAAGATACAAAAAATATTTTAATATAAAATAAAAATTAATGTTTTAATTAAACATATAGAATTATTCCTCAAAATGCAGCTTTTTATACCCAGGAGTATATTACAGAAACCTTTCATGAAATGCAATTTCCTAGTTTATAAAAGAGATAGTTGAAAAAAATGCAAATGATTAAATTTAAGACATTAGATAATAAGTATTATGAAAGGTTGTAGATTTCCCTTGAATATATGGCCTGATTTGAAAATACCAAATAGTATCACATTTTAATTGCGTGACTTTTTACAAACATTTTTTTTTTCTTCATATTTGTTACTTCACTAAAGATTTAGAAATTTGCAGTGCTTTTATCTTAACACAAATCAAAGTGTGCGCAGTTATTAAGACACACACACGCATTCCAATGGTGAAGTGAATAACAAATGAACGACATCGAACACTTTGTTGACAGTTTGATGCTAAAAAAGCCAATGCAAAGAAAAATATTACATTATTTTCCAAAAACTCAATAAATGTTTTCTTTTTCAAAAAACTTTAAAATTTTGTATTAAATTTATACAAATACAAAAGTAGCTTTAATGTTATTCTTAAAAATGCAGCTATCTTTCTAATATAAGATTTGGAAATATTTTTAAGAAATTCTATGTTCAATTTTTTTTTTCCAAAAACTACCGCAAAAAATATACGTTCGTGTGCTATGTTTTTTCTCAAATTTTATTTTTAAAATTAATGGCATTGTAGTTTTTATTATTTAAATACATTTTCATTTCCTTAACTATGTAAAATAATTCATTTTTTAAGAGTATTCCTGGCTGCAAAAGCTGCATAAAAATTCAAATTTGGCAATAATTATCGAGTAATTGTCAAGTTAATTGATATTGTCAAATTTACTTCATTATTGAATTTTTTATGCAGGAATAATTGTGCTTCAGATTGAGGAAAACTTGCTGTCAAAGCTTGCTACAAGAAAGAAGGAAAACTTTTTCTATCACTTGGGAACATTTCAGGGGCGCCGCGTGGGGGTGGCAAAATTGTTCACCGCACAAGGGCGCCTGGGGCAGGGGGCGCCAAAATTTATAGTACTTAGTTTTTTAATTTAATGTTACTTACATAAAAGTTGTTAGTAAAAAACTTGCAATTTTGGATGTTTTATATTTTCTTAGCAATAAAATAAGATTTTTTTTTAAATTTTATATTTTAATTTAATTTAATTTTGTTTTCGTTTCTGCGGATTGTTTTCATGTGTGTAAAACAAAATTTGATTTCGGATACGAACAATAAAAACACGTTCCGTGTGGAGTTCGCGCTATTATACGGAACGTGTTCAAAATCTAAGAATTTGTAACATGTAACAACAGGAAATGGGAATGATTTGTATGGGCTTAAATTTTTATTCATTATATGATGAGAAGATGTAGAGGCTCAACGTCGTTGTTTTGTTTCTTTTTGTTTGCAATGATAAAAAATAAATTTTTAAAATTATGTAAATCGCTTGGTTTTTCTTCTCCAAATCATATTTTGCTGCATGTATACTGTTATTAAATTGTTCTCAAAACTCGAAATAAAATCTTTATCGCAGCGTTTCTCAAACTCTGGGGCGCGCCCTCCAGGAGAGCGTGATAACCCTTCTTGTGAGCGCGAACGTATCGCCAAAAATCGAAAACAAAAGATTTAAAATAATTATCAATTTGATAAAATAATTTACAATTTAAAATAATTACAAAGTAAATACATTCTTATATAATAAAAAATAAAATACACATTCCCACTGATATAATACTCATCACTTATAATTGTATCAGTATTGCACAAGTATTTGATAATTAAATTATCAATATTCAATTAAAAACAAGTTTAGTAATTACTAGTGACTCCCCTGGTCTTGTCATATACAAAATATTTATCTTGATAAATAGTGCGGTTTATAATTAAAGTCGTATTTTATTGTAGTTAGGGACGTCTCAAGGCATGGGCCAACTAGGCCTGGGCCCAGGACCTCGCTCTCAGTGGGGGCATCACTTCGTTCACGACTCCGTCTGAAAAAAAACATGATCCGGATAATTTTAATGTCATCAATTATACCCGTACATTCCCTCCGAAAAACAGTTAATTTCAAAGTGCATGTCAATTGGCAAAAGTGATAAGACTGTATTATTATGTGATGACCAATGTCCAGTGGCGTAACGTCCAGTCCCCCGCACTACCAAGCCCGCTTTTCCACTTAGGCACATGCCTAGGGCCCAAAAGATTTGGGGGCGCAAAAAATTACAGGGTGAAAAAAAAGAGAAAAAAAAAATTAAAATTACAGAGAGCGTGCACCCGCCCAGTGTTTATTAAAAAGACAATTATTTTCTCTCGTTTTTATATCTAAATTATCAATTCTTCGTTTCACTATTGGCCAAATTTTTGTGTAAATCGCTTGGCTTCTCTTCCTCAAATCATATTTTGTGTCATGTATATCTGTTATTAAATTGTTCTCAAATCTCGAAATAAAATTTTTATCGCAGGGTTTCTCGATCTGTGGGGCGCGCCCCCTAAGAAGGGCGTGATAACCAGTGGCGTAACATGCACCCCCGCACGCACTGCGGGGGGGGGGGCAAAGCCTGGCTGACGCCATGAACATAGATTTTCTCAAAATTTGCTTCACATTTTTTAAAATCAAATTTTTAATCAATTTTGTAATCAGCGATCAAACGTCTTTCATAATCAAAACTTTCATAAGCTCATTGGTTATCTTTAATCCATTGCCAAATGAAAAAACTTTTTCATTCATTTGCTGTAATCAGTAGGGAAGGGGGGGAAAAGACATGGATTTACTTTTTGAGAAGCACCAGAGAAAACTATTGGCGTCATTAGTTCCCCCCTTTCCCCATGCATTTCAATTTCATTTAGCAAAGTCGTAAATAACGTACGTTTGTTATGCTTTTTTCAAGTAAAATAGTATTACGATACTTGGAAAAGCAGATAGAGCATTTTAAATTAGAGCATTTCATGATAGATTTATGAGTATTCCATCAAATGAAGCATAATGAGAAGAAAGGATAATGAAATGTATCAGTTTTTTATTTCTTTTTTCATGAAATCATTTTTGCTTCTTACAAAGAACTATCCTTCTTAAAAGTTGCAGTATTTATGATCGAATTTAAGGTCCACACAAACACAGTTCATTAGGGGATTCAGAAATAAAGAATCATGTAAGGGATAACTTTTTTTCTTTCGTAAGAATTTTAAATCTAAAATTATTTTACAGTGTTCCTGTCTTTCTTAGTGTTCGTTTTTAACTGAGAAACCAAGTTATCTATCGTAAGAGATTTCCAGTTTTAATAAATATTATAAACTAGCTGAAATGCCCGTTCTTCGCACGGGTTAAGTGTTAAAAACATAAATTCATCTATTATAGCAATTATAATATTTTAGTGAGGATAAACCCTGTATGAAAAAAGTAGTATAACCAAAAATTAAAAATATTTTTTTTCAAATGAATGTTTTCACTATAAATAATTTTAAACAAATTGCAATTTTGCCTCAAAGTAAATAATAATTTAACAAAAACAAATATTTCAATGTAAGAGAGAAAATTAGCAAGTTGAAGAGTAAATAGATATGAATGAATGCAAATATAAATAAAAATTATTAAAGAAAAAGTGATAGCAGTTGTAAGTTTCTGCTATGGGAACTATGGGTGAAACAACCTGCAATAGATGAACCGAAAGAAAAAATGAATGATGATAAACTGATTCACTAAATGCTATCATAAATAAAAAATATTAGAAAGCCTTCAACTGAAAAAAAAAATTAAATTAGCATTGTACCCATACCTCATATAATACTATCTAACATCTCTGCAATACATCTAATATAGAGTATTAGATGTAATTCAATACTAAAAAAATTTAATTAGTATGAACTAAAATTAAAATCTACCTAAAACAGGTCCCCGTTGAAATAGTCCAGAACCAACAACAGTACTAAATGAAACAAATAATAAACCATATTGTTAAAAAACACATTCTTAAAACAATACTTTTTGCAATATTTCTATTAAAAATTACAATTTGATTGCAAAGAGCAAAAGAATGAGTACATACAATGATAAATAACTATAGTAATAATTAAAATATATATATCGTATATGGACAGTATGATAACATAAAATATGCATATGATCTCCAAGAAACTACGCGAGGAACAGATTATCAGAAGCAACGTAAAATCATTTCAACACTGAATTTTAAAGAAACCCAGAGGGAAATATGAGAAAATCTTTTGAAGGTGCATCCTTTTTCTGTGCAAACATTTTTGCGACCACACCTGATACAGTTTTCTGATTTGCAAGATTGCCAGAAACAAAGTTAAGTCATGACGAAAAATCTGGTCAAAATGGAATTCCAAAGAAAATATGAGAATATTATTTCAAGGTCACCTTATCATAGTTTCAGCAAATAGCTTTTTGTTAAATTTATGACTTTTTCTCATTTAAAACAAAGATGAATTCGTATCGATCATAAGGACCATAAGGCAAAAAACTGCAACACGCAAAAAAAACAACATGATACATACTGGTTCCTCATAAATATGAAGCATTATCTTCACGATATTACCAACATGTTAAGAACAATTAGTTTGAATTCAGTGTCATTTTCTTTGTTATATTTTAAGTAATATTCTCTACATTGAACAAAACATTCAATATGCTGATGAAGGAATTATTATTAGTAAGGATGAATATTTATCTTCAACAACAGAAAATGGCATCGATATGTAAAACATACAACATTTATATGTAAAAAATGTATACAATGCATGTGTATATATACAATCTGCATATGAACAGATTTGTCAGAAGGAAAATTACTTTGATGAGCATTTAATCGCATCCATAGTCTCCGTGTTCATCCATAATTTTTCTAACAATGTTTTTTTTTTTTTTTTGGTGAAGAAATGGACATGACAAAAAAAAATTCTGGTGAGAAGTGAAGGTGTAGTTTCATTGATTGTAAAAAAAAACCCTTTGATATTTGTGTCATGAATAGGTAATCATGATCGAAGATTCTGTTTACAAAAGGCCTCACAAATTATTATTAGGCTGAAAAGTAGACTTTTTGTGTGTGTGTGAGTCTTTGTATCACATAATTACTGCACCAACAATGATACGGAAGAAAAGGATAGTTCAGAAAAAATAAAACTGTGACACTGAAATAGGAATTATAACATCAATTTAAATTAAAACGTTATCTAAAACAGAAAAAGCCTTAATTTTGATAAAATTGCCATAAAGTTTTGAACAATAAAAAAAAACATAGCAGAAAATCTTAAATATTTAAAATTGAAATAAAAGAAACAAATAAATATAAAAGTAACCTTACATATAGTATAGAAATTATAATATTAATTCAAACCAAAAGCTACTTTAAATAAAGATTTGATGAAACTACCATAAGCAAAATCTTATACGTGAATAGAAATTCTAACTTAAAATCACAATATTGACAATCTGTTAATCTCAATTAGTTTGAATTGAGTGTCATTTTCTTCAGTTGCATTTTTCTACTTTTTTTGTTACAATGGAAAAACATGGAATCTGCCTATAAAGGAAAATGGTACTTATGTATTGGCGTCATTGCAGTAAAATTTGCACCACAATATCAAAATAACAGATTCTTATATGGGAAAAAAATCAAATTTTGGTGAAAAAAGCCACTTTGACTGTAGTGACTCTAATACATTAGTATCAGGAAAAACAGTACCCTTTTTTAACAGAAGGAAATGTAGGAACTTAAGATTTTATTGACGAATGCCACTGTTCAAAATTACTCGCCAAGTTGGCAACACTGATTTCACATGTGTTGTACGCGTTAAATTGGCAACCATGTGTTTTGTTTCATGTAATGTCTCTAATAGGTTGCGATAATATGTAAGAACTGAAATATTATAGGAAGATTTTTTGGTACTTATGTATTATTGCAACAATTGCCAACTCTATAAATAACTCATCAAGTTGACAACAGCAATAATTTCCTATGTGTTGTCCACACTGAATTGGCAACCATGTGCTTCGTTTCATATAATGCCATCATAGGTTGCGATAATACATAAATACCTATTTTTTTGACCAAATGGTCATGCTGACTTAGTTTCACGCTATGCATAGCCTAAATATAACTGCAGATTGATAGCATCACTAATTTCAGTTTAACAAAAAGAAAACCTCATATATAAATAAAAATTTGTATTAGCCTTTGTATTCTGACATATTAGCATCACCACAACCAAATTGGCACAAAGCAAATCACACTATATCCACCAAAATCTGACTAATTTTTTTAAGACTGTATTCTGATAGAAAGATGCATCAGTCTTCCAGCTAAACCTGTTATATATTTTTCAATAACTAAATTAGTTTAATATACATTGTTTTGCTTATATTTTGTATGATTATTCTGAACCATTTCTGGGTTTAGATTTAATTCTGTCATTTCTTTTCAGCTTAAAAATTTTTGATTTATTTTGTATGTAGTCATATTGTAATACCTATTTTGGTTAAAGGCTGTGTCAGGTTTATTATTCTATTTTCATTTTGACCTTTATATGTATACATTTGATTCTTCTGTAGTGTTTTTGGTTTTAGATTTAATATAGTCATTTCTTTCCCAGCTTAAGAATCTCTGATGACTTAAATCACAGAAAGTCTTAAACATGAAAAATTGAAACAGATAGAAAATAAGCATAAATATATATGAAGCAACCTTACATATAGTAAAAATTATGACATTAATTGAACCCAAGAAGCAACCTCAAATATAAAATCAAGGTCTAATTTTGACGAAAATACCATAAACAGCTCAGAACAAAAATAAAATATGTCAGAAAATGTCATATGTAAATAAAAATTCATATTAGCCTTCGTGTTCTTACGTATTAGCATCATCACAGCCAAACTGGAACTAAGCACACACAAATCATACTATATCCCAACAAAATCCAGCTGATTTTTTTTTCATATAAAAACACGTAAGAATCTTTTGATATCAAGGAGCGATTAGCATGGCGCCAATTTGGCTGTGATGACGCTTACATGTAAGTAATCATAAATTCAAACTCAAATCATGATATTGGCAATCTGATAATCCAATTAGTTTGAATGGAGTGTCATTTTCTATGGTACTTACATATTATTGCAACCTATTGGCAATATTACATGAAATGAAGCATATGGTTGCCAATTTGGCAAGTCATTTATTAAGTTGGCAATATTTGCAACAATGTGTAAGTACCAAAAAAGATTATTGCTTTTTACCTTTATTGGCAAATTCCATGTTTCATCGATGTCGCAAAATAGTACCACAATCTAGCTTACAACAAAAAGAAAAGGTACTAACGTATTATTGCAACAATTGCCAACTTGCAATAATATGTGCATATGCGAGACACTAAAATAGAAAATACAGCATTAATTTTAATTAAAAGGTTATCGAAAACAAAAGAAAATTAAGCCTTAATTTTGCCAGAAAATATTAAAAAATTTGAACATGAATAAAAGAAATGTAAATATATATATAATGTAATCTAGCATATTGTAGAAATAACATTAATTCAAACCGAAAAGCAACTTTAAATACAAAAGCAAAGGTCTGATTTTGATGGGAAGTAGGCAAGATGTACCGCTAAAGTGTACTGCTATTTATATATATAGGCAATGATTTAGTTAACAGCTTTTCTTACTTTGGGGCCGACTACCTTCTGTTGTCGTGATATGAATTGTAGCCCAAGCACAACCTTAGATTGATAATACCACCAACATTCAGGTTAGCAAGAATAAGTAAAAGCAAATGTGCAAACCCAAGGTCCTTGCAACTGTTTTTTACCAAAATATGAACAAATCTTTTTGCATTATTGACTCTAAGAATAACATAAAATTAATAAACATGGAGAAGCAAAAAATTTTCAGATACAGCAAAAAGGTTTGAAGAGTGTAATCAGGCTTTTTTGATAATCATAGTAGAGCTAAGATTAATCAGGAACATAAAATTAAATAGAACATTTTATGGAAAGTAAATATCTTTAAAAGTGGTCACAACAGTAAAAATAGTAGCTTTAGGCCAGCGTGCATTATTACAAATCACAAAAGTTGATAAGAAAAAATTATAAACAAAAATTATACACAGATACATGAATTTAATACGGTAGCGAAACTTTGGTTTTGTCCACTAACGTTGGCGGGCTCACAATCCATCTGATGTTTGATATCCCGTCACAAAATTTTCGGAGTCAAAAGTTAAGCGAAAAACGAAATCACCTCACCTGGAATATCTGTACACTTTTACGGTACATATTGCCCCCCCCCCTCTTTTTTTAAAGTACGGAAAAGGATAAAATACGTTATGAATCAAATACGATTCACATTGAAAAACATTGAAAATCTACTGTTATCGAAGTAGTGTTGCCAATCGGAAAAATAAAATTTAGAAATTGTTTTTTCTTAGGATGATTTTTTTCGAAAAAACAACTGTAATTCCTCCACTAAGAGTTAAAAAAACAAATAAATACAATCATAAATAAGTATATTTACTATAAAATGTGTTGAAATTCCCCCCAAAACAGCTCGAAACATTAATTTTCGCAAAGTTAAGACTTGGCATGGCTGATGACGTCATATCTCCATTTAACTGAAACATCGCATAAAAATTGAATTTTAAAAAAATCTAAAGTGAATTTCGAAAAAAACTCTTCGAGGTTAATAGCATAACGACCTATAGCTTTTACATGCCAAGTTTCAAATTTCTGAGTTCCTGGATTTGGCCGGAACAGCTGAAACACACAAACTTTTCTCTGATTAGTACAGATTTAGCTGAAAAATCGCTTAAAAATTAAATTTTAAAAAAATCTAAAGCGAATTTCGAAAAAAACTCTTCGAGGTTAATAGCATAACAACCTATAGCTTCTACATGCCAAGTTTCATACTTCTGTATTGCTTAACTTCGCCGGTACAGCTGAAACACACACACACACAAACTCTTTTATTAGTATA